>LD363725.1:0-21019 GCA_001465055.1 Ptychodera flava
TTGTTTAAACGTTAACTGCTGGGTTCACCCTTTTGTTCGTTTTCTCTGCACGTAACAAGACACCTCTGTATATGTATGCTTTATTCATAAAAAACAGAGAAATCCTGCTTTAGACATTAACTCTGCCATAGCTTTGCATTAACCAGATGATACAATTTTTCGAGTGAACGTGGCTTATACATCATTTGCCAAAGTGTTACACGGAGAAAGTCACTCTTATTTAGCTTTTTCATGACTCTTTATTTAAAGTGAAATGTGTGTGTGTGTGTGTGTGTGTGTGTGTGTGTGTGTGTGTGTGTGTTAACTTCTTGAAACATAGAAGTACCTGTCAGCTGCATAAACCTCAACTCTGCTGGCAGCAGAATATTAAATTATTGAATATTAAATATTCAGTGGAAAATTTTAAAAAATCAAGTTCAAGTACAATTCTCACCGTATGCGGTTGAATATGCACAGTGTGTTAATTTTGACCTCTTGTAAGCTTGTGCAATGGACGCTTGACTGGCGGTGCCTTTCGTTTATATAACAAGATAGAAACTGAAAATGCTCACGCGTTTCATTATATATTACAGTTGTGGTTAGATTTAAACTTTTGCCACATGATCGCAACTTCATTGAAACTGTTATGATCGACATCATGAACAATATTCAAAACAGATTAATTCTTCAGCTCATTAGGTATACAAATATGAAATTAGCTGAAATAAAAATATGAAATTTCTTTGACTGCCGTCATTGTCTCACCACTTTATATAGCAAGTGTAATTGCCTATTGTCATGTCCATTAAGCTATATATACCGAACTGTGAAAGCTAATCAGATATGAAATTATAGATTAGCTGACATAAATGACTTTCAATATTGTTTGAACCTGGTATCATCAATGTCCATGGCATGTTTCAGCAAGTAAATCTAGGTATATATCCCTAATTAGGAAAGTTCATTAAATATGCAAATTAGGAATTGGCTGAATTAAAAATGCTTAATGACTTTCAATAATGTTGTATCATAGTTTCTTAAATGTATAGCAAGTTTCGTCAACATTGTTGGAGTCAATCAAAATATATCCCTAATAAGAAAGTTCATGAAATATACAAATTTGGAATTCGCTTAGGTAAAAATTTCAATAATGTTATCATAGTACGTATCATCGTTGATTCATTCAAGATATAGATCCCTAATTAAGAAAGTTCATTAAATAATATCGGAAATCGTCTTAAGTAAAAATGCTTAATGACTTTAAATAATGATGTATCATAGCATCTTCAATGTACATAGCATGTTCTTCAACTTTGATTAAGTCAATTCAGATATGTAACCCTAATTAAGAAAGTCCATTAAATATGCAAATTAGGAATTGGCCTTATACAAATGCTTAATAACTTTCAATAGTAATGTATCATAGTATCTTCAACGTACACAGCACCTTTCGTCAACTTTGGTCCAGTTAATTCATACATATATCCCTAATTAGGAAAGTTGATTAAATGTGCAATCAGGAATTGGACAAAGTAAAAATGCCTAATGACTTTCAAGAATGTGTCATCATAGTGTAGTCAATATAAATACAAAGTTTCATCAACTTTAATAAAGTCAATTTCGATACATCCCTTGTTAGGAAAGTTCATTAAATATGCAAATTAGAGATTAGCTGAGTAATAATGCTGAATGACTTTCAATAATGTTTTATCATAATACACATAGCAAGTTCATCAACTGTGGTCGAGTCAATTCAGATGTATATTTCCCTAATTACTTAAGTTTATAAAATATGCAAATTAGCCATAATCTTCCATTCACTTCTTTACACCTTTTACGGCTGATATATATCCTGGTGTGATCAACATTTGTAGCAAATCCCATCGAATTTTGGGCGGTCGTTCTCAATGTATATCCGGTTTTTTCTAAAATCATTAGTTATGCAATTGAGCAAAACGTATGCATGCCACATCCAACAAAAACCAATCAATTCTTGCAATTTGCAAACTTAATCTATGCAACAAATTTGATTTTCATCTGGTAAGCCGTTTTTGAGATATTGGGCCAACAAACAGACAGACAGATAGACAGATAGACACACAGGCATCGCTGCGACATAAGCTCACTCGTGTGAACACGTGAGCTAAAAAGAACTTTTCACTTACATTGTAGCGATATCTTGTAATAGGAGCGAGGTCGGAATGCGAGCAGTTGGTTTTGTACAGAGGTCACAAAGAAAGTCATCTGTTAGTATATCCATCAAGCAAAAGCCTAATCTTTGACAATTTTGCATTTGTGTCTCATTATGTTGTACACTGAGTGACTTAGCCAAATATTGATGTCACAAATATGTGATAAAGAGCATTTGTCTGCTTTCAACAAACGTTCCAAGGCCAATGACATCAATTAACATAAAGTGCACCTGTGCGTATGACACGTCATGCATATTGCACTCTGGTGACACAGTATCTTGTGATTTATGGGGATTGCTAATTTTCATAATATGTTGGTTCTGCAAGCCAATATTTTAATGACGGTGCTTTCGTTACCATATGGATGGCATTGCATAAATTTCACGTTGAAATAAGTATCACGCCGCGTTACCCTGCAAGCTACATTTCGGACCACGCTGGGTCGGTCAAGGCCGTGGCAATGTTAACATTCATAAAGTCGATGATTTGGACTTATCCTGGTTGATTCGGCGTGCTAGCAGGAAACACGATTTCCATTCAACATACATGGTACCATCCCTGCCTATCGGGGCTGGCCAGGATGGTCCTACCATATATAGTAAATATTATCACATGCACTATCAAAGTTTGTCGTCTTTGAACCAAAAATACCGGGATTTATGCTCTGGTCTTTCTACGTCACGCGCGACAACCCGCGTCTATGTCATCAATTGTGGTGCGTCGGAATATTTTTGCGTCGATACTCGATGTATCGGCGATGTAAACAACAACATGGTGGCCCGTATTTCTCCCGATAGGTAGGTACTTGTGACGTAATGACCATGTCAGCTCTCATGGTGACATGGTCATCACGTCACATATTTTCCTTCGCCAAACGAAGTAATATTAGAAAATAATATCTATCGGTTGTTTTGGTTTACTAAAGTCTGAAAATGGAACACAAATGTCTTCTTCAACTTTGGGCTACTGTTTCTCAAGTGCCTTCGACTATGGCGTAATTTTATTTGAATTTGGCTGCAATTCCACTGTTGACTCGTGCAAGTAAGGGAAACATGATAATATGATGGAATTGCATTTAAAAAGTGATACTGATCTGAAAAGTTAGATGTGAATTAAACTAAAACGAGATATTGTCAATCTGTTTCTATAGCTGAACTCAGAAGAAACGCTGTGCATCACATTTGAACGCGATATTGCGCCGTCAAAATGCCTCAGCTACATCCATGATGCAAGATGCATGATGCCTGTGGCTGAAGGCTTTAATTTATACAACAAACTGAAATAAAAACTACGTCGCTACATCATTTTTTAGCATGGCTGCCGTACATAGGCAGTAATGCTATTGGCATCGTGTCATGCCTGTAGAGTAGGGTAGATGGATGGATGGATGGATAGATAGAGGATAAAAATGTGTCCATAATTCGTTTAAACTCGAGAATCCCAGCACGGCGGTTGCTGGCGGTTGGTTACAATTTAGCTGGATGTATGAAGATGGGGATTGTTCAAATCAAGTTGATCCAATGAATTTTACCGGAGCGGGAATAGATTTTTGAATGATTATTTTGTGTTTTTGTGGACTGTTTTTTCTGCCAAGTCATGTCACTCTTTTGGACTGTACAATTACGAAAACCAGATGTGAACTGAATGTGCTAACGTGTTTTACAACAGATTCATTAATAGTAGTACGCTTCAGAGAACAATCAGATATCTGTTAGATCACTATGTGTAGCAGGTTTCATCAACTTTAGCACAGTACTCTCAGAGTTTAAACACTAATTACAAAACTGTTTTTAATATGCAAATGAGCTGTTTACTAATTTGAAACTACTAAATGCTCTACAACACAGTCAGATATCTGTCAGATCAGTATCTTAGCAGATTTCATCAAATTTTGTGCATGTATTTCAGAGTTATGTGACTAATTTCAAAACATAAAATATGCAAATGAGCTATTTATTAACTTGACACTGCCCAATGCTTCTCAGTACAATTAGATATTTATCAGACCAATATCTGTAGCAAGTTTCACCGAATTAGGTGCCGTAATTTTAGAGTTATATACCTTATTACAAAGTTGATTAATTATGCAAATGAACCCTTAATTTACTCCACACTACTTAATGCTTTACACCACGATTAGATATCTGTCAGATCAATATCTTCAGTAGATTTGATCAAATTTGGTGCATTTATTTAGGAGTTATATGATTAATTACAAAACTTCATGAAATATGCAAATGAGCTATTTATTAATATGACACTGCCCAATGCTTCTCAGTACAATTAGCTATATATCTCATCAATATTTGTTGCATGTATCATCAAATTTGGTGAAGAAATTTCAGAGTTACGTCACTAATTACAAAAGTTCATTAAATATGCAAATGAGCAGACAATAGACATGACACTCACAGTGTCTTCATAATGGTCTGAGATTGTGGTCTGTGAAAAGTTTCATGAAATTTTGTGCAGTTTTTCTTGATATATATCGACACTGTCATAACTGTCTTCATGGGGAAACCATTATGTGAAAAAATAACATATGTGCACTTAATGTGCTCACGTGTTTTACAACAGGTTCATTAATAGTAGTACGCTTCAGAGAACAATCAGGTATCTGTTTTATCACTATATGGAGCAGGTTTTATCAAATTTCGCACAGTACTCTCAGAGTTTAACAACTAATTACAAAACTTTATTTAATATGCAAATGAGCTGCTAATTAACTTGACACTGCTCGATGTTTCATGTGACAATTAGACATCCGTCAGATCAACATTTGTAGCACGTTTCATTAAATTTAATGCTGTAATTTTAGAGTAATATCACTAATTACAAAGTTCATTAAATATGCAAATGAGCCTTTAATTAACTTGACACTGTTGAATGTGTCATAGCACAATTAAATATTTAGCAGATCAATATTTCCAAAATTTCATTGACTACTTTTAAGATTGTTAGTGGCGATGCGTCGCTTTATCTGAAAGATTTAATTGACATGTATGTACCAAGAAGAGATCTGCCATCTTCTGAGAAATTGTTTGTAACTCTTTGCGGCCATTTTAATAAGTCCTACTGTCAGAGAGCTTTTTCGGTATGTGCTTATTTGCTGTGGAATGCACTACCTTCAGATATTCGTTGCACCAGAAACGTCTTTTAGACGTTGTTTGAACACCCACCTTTTTACTTAATTTTACCCGTAATTGTAGTTATTCGAGATTTTAGCTGTCTGTTGTATCTTTCCTACAGTTTTCTTCAGCCCTCTGAGACGTTTGTAGAGTGCGTTATATAGGCCTAAGAATTAAATATTATTAGGGGTTATTACACGAAGTTTGGGCGATACCGCGTCGTATTCGAGTGATGTGTCCGATTTTGACGAGTTTTGCAGCTTCGTGTAATAACCCCTTTATCATACATGCATGTTTTGGTTCTGACTGTTTTCATACGGAAACTCCGAAAGTAGCGACGAAATCATCTGTAATCGACCTTGCTTGCTCCTGGCTGTTGCTAAGGAGTGATGACAACCGTATCACTTCTTGATATTATTCCGCTATTGGGCCATTCTACTTCAGGGAGGGTTTATGGAGCACTTTTAAAGCGAACAGTTTAAATATTACGATGTCGACACAGGTTTCCACAATTTGAACAAGATTTATCTTTTGTTTAAAATGACGGTGGATGGAAAACATAGGCTGGATTGTGTCAAATGGGTGTGTTTTCGTGTATTGATAACCTCATCCCTGCGTGAACGTTATGAGGCCGCCAAAATCGGGTCAAAATACTCGCGCCACGCCAGCATTCCATTTCAAACTCGATCGAGTATGAACAGCTGAGAGCATAGAGCAAGCAGCTCTGCCACATTTATGAATGCACAGTGGATATAATACCCGTACCAGTCAGTTTATCTGAAGAATTATACATGTCCCCAGATGTCATATATGCCGGATAAAGGAATTTGTGAGCGGATTAGGGAAAACATGAAGTGAGTACAATGTAAGCTGTAGGCTAGTGTCGTAACTCGTTCGTGATTTTGTTGCTGTACAAATAAAACATTTCAAAGGTATTTCCGTCGTCTGTTAGTATATTTTAGTTCCTGGCTGGCCTAATTTGAACTAAACTTCCTTCAACAACCTAAACGAAAGTTTGACTTTCCCTAGATTTTACATTGTATCTGAAACCCGCACCGCACCGGTGCCACCGGACACGATCATGACCTGTGAATCTCACCGACAGGTACAAATCGGAAAATTAATATTATGTGCACCTTCAACCTTGTCTGTCGCAAGTATGTTCAGTGCGGTTGGATTTTTGTGCCTCATTTACGGCTGTAAACGATGTAATTAACCACCTAGATACTTAAGCTCATCAACAGGAAACTTGTCGTAAAGCGGTTCTATCATGATGCACTGTCAACCGGTATCTTCAGCAGCGTAGACGACGTGAAATCACTGCACCGTATTGGACCGGCCGTGAACGATGACAGGTGTCGACAGATGATACAAATTTTCAATGCGTTTGTTTGTATGTTTTTGGTACAACTGCACTTGTGCCTAAGTGCAATGCCCATGAACTGACTGCAATCAATAAAATTTTGACCATAATCATAATAACGTCTCGGATTGTCATTTGTCTTATTCGCTTAGCTGTTTTATATGTACATATACCGACGAAGGTCATGCATACCAGCGAAGGTCACGCGTACGCGTAAGTATAAGTAGTTCGGTTACAGTGAAAATATAATTCGTATTTTAGCATGTTTAAATATGGAATCATATCAGTACCGTTCTAAACAATAGGATGGAAATACAGGCATAGCATGTATGATAATTATAGTTCTTATTATAGAAAGCACAGTCCTGTGTCTAAAGATAAAAGAAAGGGTGAGTTCCATAGCTGTAATTGCATGGTTATTATTTGTGAACAATAACTTACCAGGTATTACACATTTTGCATAATAAATCATGATCGCCACAGCCAGCCAGCTGTGCGCCACATCCCATGCAGGCTATGCAAAATGAGACCATTACCACACACTATCATTATGTCCGTTTGAGCGTACTTTAACCCCAGTCCTAAATTAGCCTTCTTCGCCTGCTCAATTGTTTTTTTTCGAATTAAGATTTTTTTATTATTGTTTAGAGTGTATTTCAAGGATAAGAATAAAAATACGTATTTATTGAGGTTCAATTTGAATACTTGTCAGTTCTTCAAAGTCTGTAGATTCAATTCTTCCCATATTGGTTGAATGAACCAGGGAGGTTAACCTTCTTTCACCTCCATGGTTGAACGAACTTAAATATTTGGACAAAAGCCGAGTAGTTTCAGCTTCCCATAAAACAGCCCTATTTAGGGCCACAATACACTCAGTGTGACATTTTTCGGACAGGGTAGTAAATTTCGTCCAAAGTCGTTTCATAAATGACCAGCAATACGAAATCTTATTACCATACCTTTCGAAACTTTATTGTGGTTATCCTCAAACTCAGTTGACACGACGGGAGTGATATTTCGGGGTCAAAGTTGCCAAAGTTTTGACCCCATGTCGATGTCGTAGTGATCGGACTACAAGCCCAGAAATCGGACGTCGTGTTTGGAATGTGATTAGGAGCTACGTATTGACAATTTGAAACTTCAAACTACCGATTTTTAATTTCGATGTGTTTAGAAAACTGTATATAAGAATATTTCATTATAATTAGTTATGTTTAATCCATGGACGACTCAACTATATTTCGACGTGTATAGCGCTTAGATATCGGACACAGGCTGTCTCCGTGTGTGTTGCTTTCGGCACCTTGTATCGTACGGTGTGGCTAACTTCGCTAAGTTTGTTCAGTGAGTATTACTTATAATTGTTTCCATTGCATATTTTGTTTGTATTAAAATCGCACAGGCATTATTTAATAAAAATAGCGAGTATATTTCATCGTATGGACTTATTTACCAGTCCTGTCAAGTTTTTACGCGGTAAGTCACTTACTACGTTTACACATGCTAAATATTGTCTGTCCGAAAACTTGTACACTTCTTACGTTCACTAAATGTACTTTTTTTCTAGAAACAACTGCGCAGTTCTCGTTAACACTACATGCAATCGTAGCGAACAATGGAAAGAATATTTTCAAAATCATTATTCTCCCCCACATTCAAAATTCAATGCTAAATCAGGACTTTAGTCAAAATTTCAGTTACTTGACCTGACGGCAGTATGTTGACAGTATCACTGACGCGGTATCAGACGACAATTTGTGACCGCCGCTCGTAGCGAACTCAATAGCTTCTACCAAAAAAGCTATCGAAAACGGGATAACAGTATCACCTGACATAATATGAGGTCACACGACCTGTGAAACGCTATCGATACGGAGCGAAGTGAGTGTAACTAACAGCATGTCACTGAATGTCCGAAAACTGAGGTCGTCCGAAAACTGTCACACTGAGTGTACCCAACAAAAGAACTACCGTGAATATGTCTGTCTGTCTGAATCGAGCAATCCTGTCTGCAAGTATATTTTACATGAATAAGCTTTAACCTTTTCAGTATATGTATTGCTTTTGATAAAAGGGCAATGCTGCGGTCTCTCCCGGTTGAGAGCTCCACGTGTCAGGCAACTAATTCGTTTTACCACAGATATTGGTGAATCACCAATGAAACACCATTGCAAGATTTTCAGTTATGAAAACAGCCGAATACTTACACAGGAATGCCAACGACGTGACACCTCGATTGTGTAAACCTACATGCACGGTTGCCAACTTTGCTCGCTGCCGACCACTAGAACCATGCAGGTGAAAAGATACCTCCACGCTAGAACTAAATTAATGTTTTACATTTCATATACAATGCCAGTTAAATATTTGTCAGGAGGGATCATACAATCAGCCCATTTTGATCAGGTACTGACTGAAGGTGTCAATCGACTAAAATCAAACGACCATGCACTTAAGACCACCACTATACAGTAAACATTCTGTCTCAATCTATAAGGCCTGCAAATATATCTCGGTCAAAGCTGATAAATTAGCGATCTATTCAGCCTATCTATTGCTTCCAAAATGACCTTAGGCTTAGGACATCAGTCCAGGCTCCAATTAGAGCAGATCGGGCCTGCTTGCTGCACTCTATATCTGAGTGCGGGGATGTTTGTCGCAACGGCTGTGCGGCCTGTCCGTGCTTGATTAAGCAACTGGACTGACAATCATGTTGGCGATTTCTGGTCTTGTCACCTTCACAAACATTGCGGCCTTTTGTTCGACTTGATCGGTGGTTTACTTACGCATGGGATGACAATCAATACTATAATCAGCCATTGCGGAAATTTCCTCGCTGGCCCATTAACGTTGTTACACGATCTGTGCCGGCCAATCTCCTCATGATAAGTCAAAAGACAAAGACTTTAGCCTTTCATTTTAACACCTTTACAATTACAGTTGCCCACAAACAGCAACATCTTCCATTTTATGGTGTTAGGAAGAACATGCATGGAAGGAATTTTTATCTCCGGAAAAAAAAAGAAAAAAACTGTCCTTCATTGTTTGCTCATATTCATATCTGCTGTATGGTAAAAGTGTCTGGATTTAACTCTCTTAGAAAAATATTTCGCACTTCAAGGAACCCCAGAGTGAAAAAATAACTGTAGCGGTCATTTATCTGATGACCTCTAACCGGGAAGTGTTGACCCGCTAACATAATGCTCAATGACATCCAAAATTTGACAGCTCCGTAATTAGTTACATATTTGATTTGCCTTGTTCTGATTTTCAGCATTTGTTCAGTAGTTTATTCTAGGAGACCTCGAGCGTGTTGGAAGTGCATGAAAATAGCATGCACCTAATAGTGACAGTCTTAAACTTTAACTCAGACTTTCCTCACTGCAACTTTTAACTTTAAAATCCATACTAGAAGTCAAGGGGGTCATTGTGCAACGTTTGGTAATAGAGAACAAATTACCTAACATTTATCGATATTTGAAATTCAAAATGGCTGCCATTCCTGCGTTAACTCTATCGGATGAATAAAATTTCCGATTTTCAAAAATTATATAGTAAAAATTTTCTGACTTAAAGAGCTTTAAAATGAGTCAACACAATTATAGATCGGAAGAGTATTGACTAAATATAAGAGTCAAAATATCAGCTCCCATGGTGCTATCTACCTTTAGAGTGAAACGGCTATGAATGTCGTGTATTGTGAGTCTGCAGTTTCCATATCGAATCTGTAGTGTTATCAAATATCAGCGAATTACCAAATGTATCAGCGAGTCATATAATGCCCTTCTAGGGATGCGGAGGATTGGGGTATTTTTTGGCTTGTGAAGATAAAATACAAATAAGTTTAGCATATACTGGCTTAAGAAAAAATGTTCAAACAGAAAGAAGGAAGAAAATAATTTGTCGTCAATGTTTTGAAATAAGCAAACTGGGAATCTGATTCTCTCTTAGGTAGGCGCACCGCATACGGCGGCGCTTTCAATATAAGTCAGCAAGTTCTATATTTGTGCCATCATTTACATCAATGATACAAAATTCTGATTTAAATTCATTACAAAAATTTTGATTTGCTATGACACACTCTTGAAATTATATTTCTGGGTTTATTTGCTATAAGCATTTTACACAATCAGTATTTAGCTAGAGGTGGACTATTTGACTTTTTGTGTTAATAGTTCAATTTCCAAAGCACATGACACACTTAACTAGTCTCAAAAGCAATATAATTATTTACTCCAAATATATTTCTGTTTTTATATTTAGAAAAACAAAACAGTATTTCCTTAAAATGAAAATACAAATACAAGTTCAGCTTTTGACAACAAAAAACAAGATGATTTCCTGAGAACTCTTATAGTAATGAGTAGACTATACTGACTTGTTGAAAAACAGCTATTCAAGAATTTAACTTTAACAACTGCACCATCACTTCACTTCTATTAGATTAACTGTACCATATTATTGACTGGCATTAGATTTTAGTCTGTTAATCTACTGAGAACTTAATGGCAGTAGTTTGTACAACATACTGTAACATATTGGAATTAATATAACTACAAGTACAATATATTTTCTCCCAGCTCCTGGTACCACAATGATAGCCTGAATGAAAAGAACTCAGGAGTACAGCACTTCCAAAATCAGTAAGCTCAAAATGTTTTTCCCCCGTTTTTCCTTGTTCATGAAATAGGAGAAATATTTATTGTAAACTGCCGTTTGATTGCTACTTACAAAAGACACTACGAGTTATTGATTGACAAGGTACAGATTACAACCAGTGATGACATGGGGGTATAATTATTAACTGCATCTTTAAAAATTGGTAAACGAGAAAAAAATTGCACTGCTTCTGCTTACAGAAAATAAACTGATAGAGAACTGATGACAGAAATCAGATGGACGGAAGATGCTCACGTGTTTCATTATATATTGCAGTTGTGTGTAAATTTAAACTTTTGCCACATGTTTGCCACTTCATTGAAAGTGCTATGATAAACATCATGAACAATATTCCCACAGATTAATTCTTAAGGTCATTAAGTATACAAATATGTAATTAGCTGAAATAAAAATACTAAATTTCTTTGACTGCTGTCTATGTACCACCACTTTATATAGCAAGTGTAATTTCCTTTGGTCAAGTCCTTCAAGCTACATATGCGAAACTGTGAATGTGAAATGATTTTCAATAATTTTGTAACCTAGTATCATCAATTTACATAGCATGTTTTTCCAACTTTTATCAAGTAA
Source organism: Ptychodera flava (assembly GCA_001465055.1). Lineage (NCBI taxonomy): Eukaryota > Metazoa > Hemichordata > Enteropneusta > Ptychoderidae > Ptychodera > Ptychodera flava. The sequence goes on from LD363725.1 coordinate 11,913, forward strand.
ATCCCTGCATATGTCCCTAGATGGAAAAGTTCATTAAATGTGCAAATTAGGAATTGCTTAAATAAAATGCTTAATGAATTTGAATAATGTTGTTTCGAAGTATCTTCAATGTACATAGCAAGTTTGTCAACTTTGGTCGAGTCAATCACGATATATATCATTAATTAGTAAAGTTCATTAAATATGCAAAACAGGAATTGGCTGAAGTAAACGTGCTTAATGACTTATAAGAACGTTGTATCATAGTATCTTCAATATAAGTAGCAAGTTGTGTCAACTTTGGTCAAGTCAATTCAGATAATTACACTAATTAGGAAAGTCCATTAAATATTCACATTAGAAATTAGCGGAAGTGAAAATGCTCAATGACTTTCAATAATTTATATCATAGTATCTTTGATGTACATTCCAAGTTTCATCAACTTTGGTCAAGTCAATCTGAGATATATCCATTATTAGGAAAGTTCATTAAATATGGAAATCAGGACTTGGTTGAAGTAAAAATGCTTAGTGACTTTCAAGAATGTTGTATAATAGCATCTTCAATATACATAGCAAGTTTGGTCAACTTTGGTCTAGTCAATATATCCCTAAGTAGGAAAGCTCATTACATATGCAAATAAGAAATTGGCTGCATTAAAGATGTATAATAACTCAATAAATTTAAATCATAGGATCTTGAATGTACATTCCAAGTTTTGTCAATTTTGATCAAGTCAATTTAGATATAGACCCCTAATCATGAAAATGCATTAAATATGCAAATTAGCAATTATCTTTCATGTCATCCCAAAATACCTTTCATGGTTGATATATCTTAGTGTGATCAACATTTGTAGCACATCTCATCAAATTGTGTGCAGTCATTCTCAATATATCCATATTGATTATGCAAAAAAGCAAAAGTAAGCAAGCCACACCAACCGGAAACTTATCAAATCTTGCCATTTCCAAACCAAATCTTTGTATCTGATTTGATTCTGATCTGCTGAGCCGTGTCTGAGATATCGGGCTCACAGACAGACGGACAGACAGACAGACAGATATCGCTGCGACATTAGCTCATGTGTATGAACAAGTGAGCTAATACCAATTTCCTCCACTCCCCCAGACATCAAATGGTTCTCCCCTTAAGCCTCAGAGTGATAACCCTACAAGCCTTAACACGAAGAGTAAACAAGGACCGTTGGAAGTTCGGACAATTGCTATTTATATGAGACCAAAGTGGCATTTATAAGCCTGGTAATTTCATCATCGCATGCCCAACCATTACTGAGGGGCAGAGTTTTCCGATAAAATGCGTCTGCATACGAGGGGTACAACCTTTCAATTTACACTGTGTCAGTTTGGTTCAGTGAAATTTGCTGTAAATCTATGGAAAGGAAAATTCTTAGCGCCAAGCGACCAGTGACCTAGTTAGCAGCAAACAAAACCCCCAAAACCGTTTATGAGCATGTGTGTTTCATTTTTGCATGAAGATAGCATTGCAATCTTGCATCAATTTTAGCGTTCCATATCACAAGCTCTTCGATCGTTTGTGATCAGCTTATCTTGGTTACCGTACGTTTATGAGGAGCGTTAAAAGAACACAACACAACACTTACCTTACAGACTGGCGCGATATGTCATAAGGGGCGTAGTATATGCTGATTAATACCCCTTAGTCCAGCACAAGGTCTCGGACCGTGACCTGAGGTAGGAGTAAGGGATGGACCATTTGATATATTGGGCCTAGAAGATTGACTTTGGAGCAATACGCTTTTTCCTTGCTTCAGTGTGAATTATTTTTCAAATGTGCGAGTTTCGGCAACTTTTTACCCTCTCTTATTGTTCCCTGTCCTTGCGTTAAGATGTATTTCTCTACATAAGATGACAGAAGCCGGTCGGAATGTTTTTGCACAAAGTTTACTGGTCACTATCACATATAGAAAAAAAGCATCCGCTTCAGAATGCTGGACAGTTGGAAAGAGAGTAGAAGCAATGTGTTCTTCAGCAAGATTACTAATGGAGGACTTAAAAGAAGTCAATGCATAGTGGACTCAATCTATAAAATGACACTTTGTTCACATTTGGTTAGATGTTGAAGGCCAAGTAAGTTACTAAGACATTGAATAGCCTCCATTGACGTCAGCTTGTAATATCCTTAATGCCAAGAGCATTTGAACACGTATGAATGCATCGTCATTCAAATACCAAAACAAAGTACGTGATGGTTGGCAACCTCTACAATTGACACACACATAGACGACATTCAGCCTTGCACATCAAATTTGTGATACAATCTACCATACCAAAGTTGTGGTGTCCTCTTGTAATCTTGACATGACAATTATGGTATGTGCCAAACGGCACATATACAAATGGGAAATATCAAACACAAACTTACATCTGTAGCATCAGATATGCACGCCTATTTTAAGGCTAGATGTACTACATTTACTACAAACTAGATGTACGTTGAGGCATAGGTCACTGTACAAATCATACCAGACTATATTATTTCAGGGCATATGGTCAGAATTTACTAAAATTCGGTCAACTACTTTGTCTTGTCGTCTCTTAACAGACAGAACATCATAAATACTGACAAACTACTGAAAATTTATTTTCCTGCCAAAATTCATACACTTAAAATACTAAAATTTCAACTTCTTAGCTCAAAATTTGTGTCTGTATTTCTGCATTATTCTCGAAGAGCAATTATCACTCAATATAAGTGATACCATACCCTGAATTATTGCAATTTGATGTATCTATTAAATATTTCAAAATGTCCGTGAAATGTAAAACATTGCTCGATTGTTGTAGGTTTTTGAAGAAAGAAATTATCATGATGAAAAGTTAACAATTTTGAATTATTCAGTGGTTGTTATATGAGCTTTGTGTTACTTAACATCTACTAACAAGTCAGTTTCAATAAATTTTTATCTCGAAGTTGAAATATCAACAATTTCAGCATTTAGTTCTACACGAAACTGACATATCCGCATCTACACAGATGTAAGATTTGGTGATTCATAGCCAAAATTCGCTGCATTAAAAGGGGTTAAGTGTGCTATCTGTAGAGATGGCATTTTTGTCATTTGATTTATTTTGTTTAAGCAATAATGCACCCCCTCCCGGCCCATAATGGACGAAAGCAAACTTTGCACGACATAATGTACGAGGCGAAGCCGAGTACATTATGGAGTGCAAAGCTTGCTTGAGTCCATTATGGGCCGGGAGGGGGTGCATTATTGCTATTATTTTATAGTTTTGGCAATGCCAGTGAATTTGTAGTTGTACAAAACGAATAAAAAAGGGAATTTAAACTGAGTTTGAAGCCAGTGAGCGTCGTCCAGCATGATCGGCCCTGACTGTACATATTACATGCACTCCACACTGCACAGTGCACTGCACTGAACACGCGTTCAGCACAAAAAATGACCAGCACTTTCAAGGTTCATTTTGAATTGAAAAACGATGTATTTTCGAAGGAAATGAAACGTAACTGCATCCCTACCGTCTATATCGAACTTGAAACATCACCTTTAAATATCATGCCATTCAAAAAGCCGACACGGTGAAATGCCAGAGATAAAGAAAACGGAATGTTCATCAGCATGATCAGCGAGCTGCATGCCATGGTATCAGCTGATCAATACGATCATTATTATGTCGCTAGTAGTACAGCATTCATTGCAAACGATATCAACAGAGTTCAACATTGTTATTCAAGTGTTTATATTTCAATAATAATTGTGTCTATAAATTTAATTTTCGATGGCTTCTTGAGAAGAGCTATTTTATTTCGGCGAACAACAGAACTTGACGTAAACGGGTGCTTGAAAGGTACAGTTGACATACTGTGGAGGGTTTCGGTACCGTCGCGATATCGAGAACAAGGCAAGGTAAAATCACAGACATGGAGAAAAAAAACGATGAATGAAAGTTGTCTCCGATTACAGTCAGTGCATCAGAATTAGGTGGCCGAGATGTTAGATCAACGGAGAGTCAACGGCCGTCATGATTGTTGGTAGTAGCTGACCTTGGACCGAGACTTTGAATGCATGGCTCTGTTGTATATCCGTAGACACTTCCGGTCAAGGTTGATGACAGCAAGCTGCCGTTGTTGGCCCGTTTACGGCTGGTTCGAGTAGCCTTTCATGCCTGCATCGTTTACAATGCCACTGACATACATAATATGCCATGTGTCAAACCCAGTTTCGTCTAGGAGTTTGCAAACTTACTGAGTTCTGTTTCACCTATACGGCAACGAAGCGAACCATGTTGTCAACAAACGTGGTAGTACAGCCAGCGTATCGGACGGGGACTGCATGCTGAGCGCCAGCTAAACAGACGACAAATGCGTGCTTGAGGACTCAAAAAATGTGATAAATCGTTCAGTAAAACATTATTATCAATATTATGCACCATTATCAAGAATTATGGTTTTGTGTATTACATGCTTTATCCGATACTTTCCCTCCTTTTAAATGCGCAGTCCTTTTTTCGTTTTCCAAAACAAAACTTGCTCGCTGTGGGGCCGCAATGCTGAATAATGGAATACATTATCAGTAATAATGTATGGGTATGACGTCACAAAATTCACTGGTATTGACAAAGCTATAATATAATAGATATTTATGTCATCCTGCACACCGGGCTTGTCAGAACGCAGCGTGAGAAGATACTTCGCTATCAGCATGGCAATTGTCGCGTATCTGGCCCTGAATTCATGGAGGTCTCCATGCTGAAGTTGACTTTCATGTTGCCAATGCGAGGGACCTACATGAACTTGGGCCAGCTTATAGAGTAAAAACAATGCCTGGGTACTCAGATTCTAAAGGAGTGAGGTCAAGTCAACACCACAATGACAAATTGACAAATGAGACTTCATGTCCTACACAAAATTTCGATATTCGATTTATTCTATAAGCACATAAGAAAGCGCTGGTCTTTGAATCTCCTCTTTTGTTCCATGCGGACAATTCATATGGTGCTGGATTCGAGCCAATACGCGTTTAATTGTCTAATATCATCATCAAACATAAGCTGGCCGTGTAATGCACGGCGTTTCATGTAACATCCGATGTTGAATATGCCAACCCTAAAACGACAACCACGAGAAGAAATTTGGCGATATTTCAGTATTGCTTCTTCGATTTCGACATCAAAATTTCGTTGACCTGAAAATGTCACGGATTAACATTATCGATGAAATCCAAAATTTATTTTATCTATTTACAGTATATTTAGATTAATTATCAAACATATATAAATGTACTATATCGGCCACATTTTGCCTTCTAACAGTTCCACAAAAATGGTGACTCTCGCCAAAAGGCATGCGTGAAATTTCCATGACCCTTACAAAATGCTTGCGTAAATACATTGCGAGCCACCTATAATTTCTTTATCCATCCTTTGAGGGCGGAATTAAAAATTATAGCAGGTCAGTCATTTGCTGCCAGTGAAGTATAAATCTGATATCTGATTACCGCTATTAATGAACCTGTTGTAAAACACGTGAGCGCATTCAGTTCCTATCTGGTTGCATCTTGTTATCAATCTTTTCTCTCCTGATATATACTGAGAATACCATGTCTCCTTCGTGGCATAATTTAAAGTTACAGGCCCCGTCTTCAGTATGGAGTTAGTGCGTGTATATTATACATTATACACTAAGCCCTCCTCCTTCGTCCTATAGCATAAGTCCATTAAGCCTGATGACATTACTTAACTTTTGTATCTTGTTATCAATATGTTCTCTACTGACACTGCTGAGAATACCTACTGACGTTGAGAATATCATTTCCCCCTTCGTGACATAATTTAAAGTTATAGGCCCCCGTCTTCAGTATGGAGCTAATGACTGTATATTATACATTATACACTAAGCCCCCCCCCCTCGTCCAATAACATAAGTCCCTTGAGCGTGGGGACAATATTTCATTTTGCATCTTGTAATCAATGTGTTCTCAACTGACACTGAAAATATCACGTCACCCTTCGTAGCATAATTTAAAGCTATAGACCCCGTCTTCAGTATGGCGCTAGTGCCTGTATATTATACATAATACACTAAGCCCTCCCCCTTCGTCCTATAACATAAGTCCCTTGAGCGTGAGGACAATATTTCATTTTTGCATCTTGTAATCAATGTGTTCTCTACTGACACTGAGAATATCATGTCACCCTTCGTAGCATAATTTAAAGCTATAGACCCCCGTCTTCAGTATGGCGCTAGTGCCTGTATAATATATATACACTTAGCCCTCCCCCTTCGTCCTATAGCATAAGTCCCTTAAGCGTGAGGACAATATTTCATTTTTAGCTAACGTGTGTAAACACGTGGGCTAATGTCATAGCGATGTCTGTCTGTCTGTCCGTGTGTGTGTGTGTCTGTCTGTCTGTCTGTCTGTCTGTCTGTCTGTCTGTCTGTTTACACGATAACTCAAAAACGCCTGAACGGATTCAAGTCAGATTTGTTACACAGATACCATATGCTACCTGCAAGAACTGATTAGATTTTGGTTAGTGTGGCTTGCATATTAATGAAGTTATGCAATATCGTTTTTTTCCGTACAATGGTTTCCCTATGGAGACGGTAATGACAGTGTAGACATATATCAAGAAATACTGCACAAAATTCCATGAAACTTTTCACGGGTGACAATCTAAGAACATTATGATGATACTGTGAGTGTCATGTCAATTATCTTCTCATTTGCATATTTAATGAACATTTGTTATTAGAGAGATAACTCTGAAATTCCTGCACCAAACTTGATGATACTTGCAACAAATATTAATCTGATATATATCTAATTATACTTAGAAGCATTAGGCAGTGTCAAGTTAATAAATAGCTCATTTGCATATTTTATGAAGGTTTGTAATTAGTCATATAACTCCGATATAACTTCACCAAATGTGATGAAATCTGCTGCAGATACTGATCCGACTGATATCTAACTGTAGAGTAAAGATTTTAGGAGTGTGAAATTAATTAAGGGTTCATTTGCACATTAAATGAATTTTGTAATTAAGTATATAACTCTGAAATTAAGGCATCCAAGTCAGTGAAATTTGGTACTGATATTGTTTTGATAAATACTAATTGTACTGAGAAGCATTTGGCAGTGTCATTTGCATATTTTATGAAGTTTTGTAATAAGTGATATAACTCCAAAATAACTGCACCAAATGTGATGAAATCAGCTGCAGATACTGATCAGACAGATATCTAATTGTGGTGTAGAGCATATAGTTGTGTGAAGTTAATTAAGGGTTCATTTGCATATTTCATGAACTTTGTAATTAGTGATATTACTCCAAAATTACAGCGTTAAATTTGATGAAACTTGCTACAGATGTTGATCTGATAAATATCGAATTGTACTGAGAAGCACTGAGCAAAGTCAAGTTAATAATTAGCTCATTTGCATATTTCATGAAGTCTTATAACTAGTCATATAACTCCGGAATAATTGCATCAAACGTGATGAAAACTGCTGCACATATTGATACGACACATATCTAACTGTATTGTAAAGCATTTAGTAGTGTAAAGTTAATTAAGGGTTCATTTGCATATTTCATAAACTTTGTAATTAGGTATATAACTCTGAAATTTCGGCACCAAAATTTTGTGAAACGTGCTACAGATATTGATTGGATAAATATTTAATTGTGCTATGAATCATTGAACAGTGTCAAGTTAATTTAGGATTTATTTGCATATTCAATGAACTTTTTAATTAGTGACATTACTCTAAAATTACAGCATTAAATTAAATAAAACGTGCTACAAATGTTTATCTGATGGATATCTAATTATCCCATAAAGCATCGAGCAGTGTCAATTTAATAAGTACTAGCTCTTTGAGCGGTGTTTAAATCGCGCTATCTCAGATGGTCACACGACCACTTGCAACCAATCAGCTGTGTTCTCAGTATCACCACATGGCTTGCCGCCTTTTCTTTCACTCTGTTTTGTCATAGCTGAGGCTGCGGGTGTCTTTTGCCGTTTTCCCCTCGCCAAGATTGCCAGATTCAACGCGAACCCTTGAGCCACCTCCACATATCACAGTTGTGGCAAACATGGATAAGCCTGGCGATAACAACACGGCTACACCGCAAATTTTACCTGATAAGGGAGCGTTCAGTTATTATGGCCGGGGGTGGGCCGGCAAATTCTTCCTGCGCATCAGTCAAAATAAGTGAACCCCCCTACCCATTGTACCAAAAAAATGATGACCCCCCTTTCAAGATGACAAAAAATTCATGACCTACCCCACTGCTTGAGTACAGCTGCACACACAAACACCTCGGGGGTATGGAGCAATAGAATCCCCAAAAAAAGAGCTTAGATTTTTTCAAATGACCTTCCTTACAAAACTCAAAAGGTGTTAATGCTCATATTTCCCCTTCTGACTTGCTATAATTTTGAAATTACCCCTCAAAGGGGTTGGACAGAAATTACTGGTGGATCGCAATATTTTTGCGCAGGCGTGTGTGTACATAATTTTGATATTTGGATTTAATTAAAAATCAGCTGTTGATAATCTTGATTCACCATACATGGTATACATATATTTTCTCATACATGTATGAGAAATCTATGTAATACTTTTTCAATGCAAAACTATATTTGTGCATTTATAGATATTTGATAATTTACATAAATGTACTTAAATGAAATAGGGTTGTTACAACTGGCATGTGGAAAGTTTAACCTTAGAATTTCAACCAAAAATGTTCATCCACTATACATGGGAGTCTATGAGGAAAGTATGAATATTTTTTTTCAAATAAAAAAATAGGTAAACCCATGTATTTATGTACTCTCGATTATTGATATCAATGTACTTGATTAGATTAGGGTGGTAACATATGGATGTGTTCGCCAGATTTTGGAATTATACCAAAATGTAGATTCACTGTACATGGGAGTCTATGAGGAAAATGAATAATTTTTTTCCAGTAAAAAACTATCAAAATCTGTGTATTTATAGACATTTGATAATTCATTTTAAAGTACTTAGTTAGCTTAGGATGGTTAAAGGTTGATATGTGTGCAAGAAATTGGATTTTGGAATTTCACCGAAATGTTTATTCACTAT
>LD363725.1:21490-39218 GCA_001465055.1 Ptychodera flava
GTGCCCCCCCCCCCCCTCGGGTCGTTTTAAAAATTCATGCCCCCCCCCCCCCCTTTGCAGTTTTCAAATTTGAGGTGACCCCCCCTCCCCCCCTTGGATTTTGCCGGCCCACCCCCGGCCACAATAACTGAACGCTCCCTAAGATGAGCGCTATTGAAGGACTCACACCTAATATGGAAGTCCAACTCTGGGGCGAGAGGAGCGGCTTATCTTTGGATACATTGTCCGTCCTTGGCTTGAACGGGTTTGTCACCATGGCTGCTGTCAAAAGTATGAAATTGGAAGACTTGGTAAGCATGGGAATCGGTCCTTTAGGCCAATTTAGACTATTGGAAACTGCCTTAAGTGCGCTTGCACTCAAGTCTGCCAAAACTAATAACGTTCACGCCAAAAATGGCTCAAAGATGGTGGCCTCCACTACTGCAGATAACGCAATCTCACCACAGGAGTCTGCTCATACAACTGGCACTACTGACGACCCAGGTCAGAAAGGTGGCAATTCTTTTGGTTCTGCTTCTACCGTATCTTGCGATAAAAAGGACGTGATTTCTCCCAAAGCTATCTCATCTATCTGAGAAACCTGGTTCTCTGAATGAAACAAATGAGACAAAAAAGTAACTAAGCCTAGTGCGCTGCCTGAGCCGCCACTCTTCCCCCACTCTTTAAATTTAATATGCTGCATGGCTCTCCGAGATTTCGCCTACTGACCCTGACAGGGATTTTGTTCTTGATGGTATCAAGAATGGCTTTCATATAACTGATTGTGATAGGGAGGTTGCCCATGTAGAGCTAGGGAACTATCGTTCCGCAACTAACCATGTAATAATAAAACAGTTGAGAAACAAATTTTGACTGAAATTCGTGAGGGACGCTATATTGTAACGGCTGATAAACCTCACATTATTAGTGCTTTAGGGGCGGTCTCAAAACCAAACTTTCCTGAGGTCCGTTTAATACATGATTGTAGTAGGCCACCTGGCTCAGCCCTTAATTATTTTGCTGAAGCCCCTTCTTTTACATACCAAACTCTGCAGGACGCCATCACATTAATAAAACCTGGTTCTTTTATGGCCAAGGTTGACTTGAAGTCTGCGTATAGGTCAGTTCGCATCCACCCATCTAATTTCATGTTTACTGGTCTAAAATGGACCTTTAGCAATTCTAAGGAGCCAACATACATGTATGACACCAGGTTACCTTTTTGAGCCAAAAGAGCGCCTATGATTTTTCACCGTATCACTCAAGCAGTTAGGCGGATGCTTGCAAAGAAGGGCATCCGCAGTGTGGTTGTTTACTTAGATGACTTCTTAATTGTTGCAGATTCATATCAGGAGTGTCAGCAGGCTTTAAACATTCTTATAAACCTACTACGTAAGCTTGGGTTTGCCATTGCATGGCAAAAAGTGGAGGGCCCAACTCAGTGTTTAGTCTTTCTTGGAGTATTAATTGAAACCACTAATCTTACCCTGTCTCTGCCGCAAGCCAAATTGCATGAATTATTTCACCTGCTCTTGAAGTTTCAGCATAAGAAACGTGCTTCTCGCTGCCAATTGCAATCCCTATCTGGGAAACTCAACTGGGCCTGCCAAGTTATTTACGGGGGTAGAACTTTCCTCCGGAGAATAATAGACAGTATAGGCAAGTTAAACAAGCCAACGCACAAGATTCTATTATCCAGTGATTTTTTTGCGGATGTAAAGTGGTGGATTAAATTCCTTCCACTGTTTAATGGTACAGTAAAGTTTTTTAGATTCTGTGCCTATCACTGATGTCCATATTGATTCATCAAACAAAGCTGCTGGTGCCTTCTTTAATAATGACTGGTTCTATTTCCCTTGGTCAGAGTGGCCGGGGTGCTAAAATTTGCATATTAACCACAAAGAAGCACTGTCCTCATTTTAGCAGCTCACAGATGGGCCCCATACTGGGCCAATCATAAGGTGGTTCTTCACACAGACAATTTGACAGCAATGCATATAATTAATAGAGGCACATCAAATATAAATTTTACTATAACCCAAATGGGATTCGAACCCCCACACACTCACGGCAACATCGCCTAGCTGCTACGCCTCACACAAAACCAGTCGGCCACTGCTTCCAACCCAAAAGAGTTGGTCACAGTAACTGACTTAGATGTTTCAATTCTGTGCGCGACCGAGCAACACGGTATGTGTGGAGCAGACGACACACAGACACAGTACACACACAAAGTACACACATATATAGTAATCGGAAAAGCACGAAGCTTTTTTTTTTACTGAGCTATCAGATAGACTCGGGGACAAGTAAACATCCACCAGCAGAACTGTACACTCAGGTTAAAGAAATATAAATTTTACTATAACCCAAATGGGATTCGAACCCCCACACACTCACGGCAACATCGTCTAGCTGCTACGCCTCACACAAAACCAGTCGGCCACTGCTTCCAACCCAAAAGAGTTGGTCACAGTAACCGACTTAGATGTTTCAATTCTGTGCGCGACCGAGCAACACGGTATGTGTGGAGCAGACGACACACAGACACAGTACACACACAAAGTACACACATACAAAGAATCATGTCATGATTAGCGCACTGCGCTCACTATTTTGGCTGTCTGCTATTTTCAATTTCTCAGTGCAAGCTATCTACCTGCCAGGTAACTTGAACAATATCGCTGATGCCATTTCTAGGTTACACGAACCTGGCCAACTACTTCGCCTGCATTCCCTTCTTGACCCAGGAGGGCTTTACCATCCCATTTGTATGTACAACTGTTTGTCAGCTCATATGTCAAAATTTGCTTTGCTGACCCTTATTCCACAGATCCAGAGATCGAACAGTTGGAAACGCAGCTTGACTTGGAGGTTGCCAGGTACCGATCCAGTGCATTTGCAATGAATACGAAACGCACTTACAGCACTCATTGGAAATGATATTTAGAGTTTTGTATTTTGATGGGTTATCCTCCCGTCCCAGCAAACTCTGTAATGGTGTGTAGATATGCGGCTTACCTTGCTCGCCGCCTTAAGTTTTCTTCAGTTAAACAGTATTTAAATATTGTTCGCATTCTGCATTTAGAGTATGGGTTTGCCAACCCTTTGCAAGACAATTGGGTTTTGACTCTGCTTTTAAAGGGTATTGCTAGAGAGAAAGGCACCGCAGTTTCCAGGAAGCTACCCATTACCCCAAATTTGTTGCTTGCTATTTACCATCAGTTAATTCTTGGCAATGCATGTGATGCAGTGTTTTGGGCAGCATGCTTGGTAGGGTTTTTGGCCTCCTCAGGCGTTCAAATTTCTTAGCCCCTTCCTTGAAAGGCTTTGATAGCTAAAAACATCTCACACGTGCAGCTTTTCAAGTCCACCATTGGGGATTGTGTGTTACCTTGCATTGGACAAAGACAATTCAGACACGTGACCGTGTGTTGGTAATTCCCTTACCTACCATTCCCAAGCACCCCCTTTGCCCTGTTTCTACTGTATTACCTGCATTTAGCCTTTCACCAAATGCTCCTAGTGATGGGCCCGCCTTTGTTTTACCCACAGGTGACGGCACATTTGCTCCCTTGTTACCGGCCAAGTTTAATGCAAAACTTCGTCTGCACTTGCAAATTTCAGGGGTTTCACCCAAGCTTTTTTCTGCTCACAGTCTACGTAGAGGGGGAGCTTCCTGGGCTTTGCAGTGTGGTATTCCCAGTGATGTCATTAAAATCATGGGTGATTGGAAAAGTGATGTTTATTTACAGTACTTGACTTTGCCATTGACGTTCAAGGTTAACTCTGTACTTTTGTTTGCCAAATTTTTACCTACTGTTTAGACCTACTCTCCTACTGTTTGGAGTTTGGGCCAGTAGATTGTTAGTTTAATAGTAGTTGTAGATTGTTAATAAAGCCTCCTTTGCACCAAACTTGGATATGTCTGTGACTGTGTGATTTAAGTACTAGCTCTTTGAGCGGTGTTTAAATCGCGCTATCTCAGATGGTCACATGACCACTTGCAACCAATCAGCTGTGTTCTCAGTATCACCACATGGCCTGCCGCCTTTTCTTTCACTCTGTTTTGTCATAGCTGAGGCTGCGGGTGTCTTTTGCCCTCCCACCCACCCTCTGTAATAATGACATTTTGAGATACTTTGATCTCTCTTTTGTACTTGTTCTCTGCCTTTACCTGCTATTCCTGTATTGCTTTTAACAGGGGGCAGTAGATTGTTAGTTTAATAGTAGTTGCAGATTGTTAATAAAGCCTCCTTTGCACCAAACTTGGATATGTCTGTGACTTTGTGATTTAAAAAGCTCATTTACATATTATAACTAGTGATTAAACTCTGAGAGTACTGTGGGAAGTTGAAAAAACCTGCTACATATAGTGATAACATATATCTCATTATTCTGTGAAGCGCACTACTATTAATGAACCTGTTGTAAAACACGTGAGCATTTTCAGTTCATATCTGGTTGAATCCTGTTGTCAATGGGTTCAATATTAACACTGATAATACCGTGCTCCCTTCGTTGCATCAGTGATAGTTATAGGGCCCCCGATCTGTGGTAGTACTTTTATAGATTGCATTGTACGTAAAACCCCTCGTGCAAAAAGATACGTCCCTTAAGCGTGAGAATAATATTTCATTTTGCATTTTTTATCAAACTTTTTTCTACTTACACTGTGAATATCATGTCCCTCTTCATGGCAACAGTGATAGTTATAGGCCCTGCTTTAAGCATGGCGCGAGTGCCTGTATATATTGCATTGTACATAAACGCCCCTCCTCCTTTGCCCGATAACATAAGTCCCTTAATTGTAAGGACAATATTTCATTTTTGCATATCGCTATCAAAGTGTTTTCTTCTATTATTGTGAATATCATATACCCCTCCACGGCATCAGTGATGGTTATTGATCAAACATGTGGTTCTTCTATTTATTGCATTGTACATAAAGCCACCCTGCCTTGTCCACTAACATAATTCCCTTAAGCGTGAGGATAATATTTTCTTTTTCATATTTTTATCATAGTAAGGACAATATTTTATTTTTGCATAGTGTTATCCAAGTTTTATCTACTTAGAATGTAAATACAATCCCTTCATAATCCCCCTTCCCCCTTCGTTTTAGGGTCACCCGGAGAAAAGCCTGGCTTACGTTATTTCATATAATTGGCGTTTTACACACGAAGTTCCCGATTGACATGGCAGTTTATTATAATTGCCAGCATCGACTCAGTCTTTGTAACGTATCTTTGTACAATGTACGTTGTTTCATGACTGCACTTACCAATACTGCATTGAAGTATGGTGTCACCGTTCCCTCAGTTTCGACATACTCAACTATCGAAGTAATGGCGCTCGTGTTATCGAATTCGATCTGCATCAGACTTTTGCAGCGGTGTACGGGACGAGACTTTAAATAATACCGAGGGAAGTGAATGCATCAGTATATTACTGAACTGAAAATTAAAGTGTAGCGATAAAATATTTACAGCTGATATAAAATTGTTTTGCAGCCGTTTAAAGTCAGTAAATAAATCGATCTCGTTAATATATCCCAAATGACATCGGCTACGTACCGTAAAGTGCCTTGTCATTGGAAAGTCCTGAAAGTCTCAATGAAAAACTGTACAGCCCCTGTTCATGCGGAATGATTCAATCTAGAGAATATAAGAACAATCTAGAAGTTCTACTGATATGCTAATTACTGTTCTAAAATATCTTTATTAGCAGTGAACATGACAGATTTAATTCAAGGTCATGAAGGAGAATGATCCTTATTATATTGTTCCAGACTAATTAAACTAAGTTCATGGAAGGGGCAGAATGACCTACATAACAGTATTCAAAGTTTAAAATTGAAAATCTGGGATTCCTATACTACAACTGACACGTCAACCGTTTCACCAACACAGAATGACTTTGTGTTTAAAGTATAACTTTAATATATATATATATATATATATATATATATATATATATATATATATATATAATATATATATATATATATATATATATATATATATATATATATATATATATATATATATATAATCCCATGGTATTTTTCTCTGTTTGACGTCAAACGATGACGTCTACGATGACGTCAAACAGAGAAAAATACCATGGGATTATATTAATTTATCACATGAACAGTCTTCTTGTTTTTCTTTTGACGTAAATGGATCAAAATTATATATCGGAACAAATTGCATGAATTCGTATCGATTTGTGTTTTACTTATGCGGATTACTTTCATTTAGAGAGTAAAGCGGTCCGTAACCCAGGAGATACTTTCATTCATAAATCCCATCAAGCTGAAATTGAATACATCGAATGGTATCTACACCAACCAAACGTACGGATCCGGTCACGTGAACGTGTCAATCATTGTCTCGCGCTGTACCGATGTCAAGGCAAGTCGGCTATCGGTGGACTTAACTTTCATCGTGCTAGCGACGGATAGCTAAGTATTCAGAGTTATTTAGAATATTTACAAATGGATTTATGAAGCAAATGCAACGACAGGATCGCAGTAATTCTCATTCTCATAGATTCCGTGGCTTTTCATAATATCACAAAGTTTACGACCGTGGCGAGCGCGAAAGATTGTACCTCATTGCATGTTTATGCCCACAACGCTGCCGTCACCGGTCTCTGCCATGCCGGTGTCAACTCGTTAGTCCCGATCTCGGTCGTCAATGTTTTCGTTTAAGGACTTTGATGTTTGCAGTGACATATATTTCACCCGTAGATACATCCTAACTTTACTTGACCGAAACTCTGTTTTGAGTGTTGTTTGAGTCAACTTTCGAAGAACCTCGGATTCCACAGCGCTGTACTGCACAGTTCAACAGCTGATGTCTTCGCTACAGCCCACAGTACTAGAGATTTCCCACAATACATCATGATTTGTACCAACGTAGATTCTAATCTGGTTCCCTGACCCATTTCCCCGGTAGAGGGCGTGGGGAAATATAGGGTCAGGTACCGTTAATGTAAACATGGACGCTATTGGGATAAAATAAAACAAGCTGTGATTGGATGAAAGTAACACTTGTAACTTTTTCTCATCTTTCTTGGGTTTCGCACTTTCAGGCTCACTTGACACCAACTTCTTGTTTGTACCACAAAGCCGTGGAGGTAGAAAGAAAGTATTTTCTACCTCCATGATTTAGCCACTGTGATTTAGCACACCTCTTAATACTTTTAGAACGTCGACATGATGCCTGGCATTTTTCACGAAATTCGGACACCATTCTATCCATCGAAATCAATCGTCGTTCACAGTTCCGACAAAGTTTGCTTCAATGAGCTGTGATATCACAGCATTACTTGTTGCGTATATCGAACGTGCTCGGGTCATTGGGGTCACGCCACAGTCGGCGATGACCTCAATGACCCTAGCGCGTTCGATACACGCAACAAGTACTGCTGCGATAGCACAGCCAGCCTTCAATAACCTCTATTTCCCCATACTTCTGGATTAATCCTTTCAGTTTATGTTTCCCATCTCGTGTGCCAATGTCTGGATACCAGTGTTCGAACATAATTCTGATCCAGTCGAATTTTGACCGGCGTTTTCATGGTAGCAGCCATATTTGTTGCAGCATGTTCTGTCAGGTGACTTAACCTCCGCCATCTTGAACAAAATTCTGTTCAAGATGGCTACCCGGTACCTGACCCTATATTTCCCCACGCCCTCTACCGGGGAAATGGGTCAGGGAACCAGACTACGTAGATTCCCCTGTGAAGTCTACCATGTCTCCCATGTGTAGACAAATTCCTGGACCACTTGTAAAAATTCTGAGAACGTACTTTTAAAAACACCTTTCTTCTCAATTCCCATTTTAAAGGATTAAGAAAATTGTGCTTGATTGAGAGAAGAGAAAGTGTAAAGTGTAAATTTTCCACTGATTGTGTCCTCAGCCATACAGAATATAGTGATGGAAAGTAGGGAGACTAGTTGCACCTGTTTTATGAAACAAAAGCATATTGATTTTTTCCAAATAGAAAAGACAAAAGAAATTTAGATGCTAACTATTTTAAGAGAATGACCCCTTCAGTTGGTAATAACTTGCTTCCCAAAACTGTGACATTTGTAGTACCTGAAGAATGTGACTTTTATGGTAATTTAATGGTTTCTTTGAAATTTATACTACAATATTTCAACGTACTTTTAATAATTAATCAATTATCGTGAGACTTCACATTATTGCTTTTATACATAACTGAAAAAGTTATAAGAAAACTAACGTCGTTGGTACAAATCGAACAGCATTGTGGGTAATTTATTGTACTGTGCAGCAGCAGCCCCAAACCTAAACAAGAAAAAGTGTGTTCGGAAACAGAAAACAAGGAACCTGAAGACAAGCCTTTAACTCATGATCGAGTCTTACATTGTTGTTCCTGACGGAATTGACTCTGTCTGCTTAGAGCGATCTGGAAAGAAAATGACAATTACATTTGATTTCTAAAGACTTGCATTTGTGCTCTGTTAATTGGAAGTTTGTGTTGGAAGAAAATTGAACCAGTTTTGCAAGTTTGCGTTGGAATAAAATTGACCTTGTTCATTGCTGAAAACTGTATTATCTCGTGCTTACCATCTTGTCAGGTGGTTTGTTCATGTCGACCAATCAGAGACAAAGAATCGTGCCGTGGATTATGGCCATAATGCACTAGTGAAGAGTGGGTTATGGCTTATAATCCACGGCAATAGTAGTCTCTGATTGGTTGACAGGGTCTGGGCGTGTGATAAATGTTGTTATCCTTTGAATGGCTTCGTGCTTGTTTTCTAAAACTGGAACAGCCTGTACAGTGATCGGAATCTGCCGCAACAACCTTGTCGAAGAAAGTTGAAGCTTCCTGTAGGTGCGATTGCTGGTGTTGACAATAGAAGGAATTTGAAAGCTGGGTTTGGGATGTTTTAACCCAGCTTTGCGTCCTCGTGGTCTAAGAGGCACTCCAACATGATTGGTCGTAAGCGAATTCCATCGTGACATAGGACAAGAACGGCGAGCACGGAGAAACGGAAATCGGGTTACCATGATGGTACCATGGTTACCAGCGGTTGTACCAAGCAAAGCCTCGATGACAGTGAATGACAGCCTCACGAATGGAAAGACAGATCGGGATTGATGCTTGAAGACTTTAAAAATACTATGCAGATAAAAATTTTTAACTGAATACGTCGAACAACGAAAAAAATCTTCAAAAAGAGCGGAGACAATCTGAAAGGCTGCCGATCAACAGCGCCACCATACAGTAGGCATAGTATATGTAAAAAGTTCCGGTTGATGACGTACAACAGGGGTAATTCGGATTTCTTATCCGTCCTGTTCTACGTCACACAGATGGGATATATATATATATATATATATATATATATATATATATATATATATATATATAAGGTTATTCACAAAATAACGGGATTTATGTCCGAGTACATCGTGCAGCGGAGTAGTCTGGTTCCCTGACCCATTTCCCCGGTAGAGGGCGTGGGGAAATATAGGGTCAGGTACCGGGTAGCCATCTTGAACAGAATTTTGTTCAAGATGGCGGAGGTTAGTCACCTGACAGAACATGCTACAACAAATATGGCTGCTACCATGAAAACGCCGGTCAAAATTCGACTGGGTCAGAATTATGTTCGAACACTGGTATCCGAACTAAAAACATTGGCACACAAGACAGGAAACATAAACTGAAAGGATTAATCCAGAAGTACGGGGGAAATAGAGGTGATAACTGATTGAAGGCTGGCTTTGATATCGCAGCAGTACTTGTTGCGTGTATCGAACGCGCTAGGGTCATTGAGGTCATCGCCGACTGTGGCGTGACCCCAATGACCCGAGCACGTTCGATATACGTCATAAGTACAGCTGCGATATCACAGCTAATTGAAAGTAAACTTTGTTGGAACTGTGAACGACGATTGCTTTCGATGGATAGAATGGTGTCCGAATTTCGTGAAAAATGACAGGCATCATGTCGACGTTCTAAAAGTATTAAGAGGTGTGCTAAGTCACAGTGACTAAATCATGGAGGTAAAAAGTCTTTCTTTCTACCTCCACGGCTTTGTGGTACAAACAAGAAGTTGGTGTCAAGTGAGCCTGAAAGTGCGAAACCCAAGAAAGATGAGAAAAAGTTACAAGTGTTACTTTCATCCAATCACAGCTTGTTTTATTTTAACCCAATAGCGTCCATGTTTACATTAGCCGGTACCTGACCCTATATTTCCCCACGCCCTCTACCGGGAAAATGGGTCAGGGAACCAGACTAGCAGCGGAGGTATTGTCCGAGACGCGTAGCGTCGAGGAAAATATCGTAGAGTACGATGTACAAGGACATAAATCCCTGTATTTTGTGAATAACCTTATTATTATACACCTTTTCAGTCCAACTTTACCTGAAAAAAGTAGAAATTTACGCGTTTTTTTGGATGTTTCTCGCGCACTCCACTGAGCGATCGCTAAGCGCACAGAACGAAATTTCAAACCGCGCTGCGCAGTGCGCGCGGTAGAAATTTTATGTCAGCAGCATAATTTCACTCGAATTCACCGGTTTTGGACTGACCATGATTTACTTTGTGAAGTACTGAATGTTAAGAAGTATATGTTTTTGCAAAAAATGTAAAATATTCTCTTCTTTTTCCTCTTGTTGACATAAAGGTGTTTTGAGGTCAAAGGTCACATAGCGTCCAATAACACCTGAAGTTATTGTACTCTGCGTCAAAGTTATTGGACTCCGCGTCAAAGTTATTGGACTCCGCGTCCTCTGATACCAAAACTTACTGTATGATGAACTACATGGGTTACAGACGTAGGTGTATAATAACACAAATTACTCAAGTATACAGAAATAATATCTGTCAGTACATCTGTTGCCAATTTTGAAGCAGGAAACGTGATACAATTAAAACAGGATGTTAATAAAATAGCAAGATTGCTTTTCTCCGAAACACTGTTTGTAGCGAGAACGATACCGTCAACGATGAAACTACACAATACTTCATGCACTTGTGTAACATTCATGGCAGGTGGTTTACTATGTCACCAACTTTCCTACATTTGACATAGCTTTTCTTTCGAAATCGCCTTTTTGCACATGTACACACAGTGTATTCTGAAAACGCTATGGTTGTGCCTTCCGCGATGACAGCAGTTGTGCATTATGGCGAGATTGACCTGGGTTTTATGTCTTGACGAAGGTAAAAGAGTAGAATACAGTCGTGTATGTCTCCGCCAACTCCAACCACAACCATGCGTCGGTTTTTGCCAGCCATGCTACCGAAACCTCATGGTGTCAAATTACATTTCATTTCCTCCTTTACAGACCTCGATTTACCGACGCCATCATTTTATATTTGACACCGGACTTTGCATTCATATCTTAACGTGAAAACATGCCGCATCCGCTCTCCACACAATTTAGGGACCGTTCAGTTTTTACGGCCGGGGGGCGGCAAAATCCAGGGGGGGGGTCATCTTAATTTTGGAATCCGCAAAGGGGGTCATCGCTTTTTCACTGGTAGGAAAGGGGGGGGTCACCACATTTTCAAAAACATAATACCTACAAAAAAGTTCATTTTATGCCATGGTCATTATCGACCCTCTTTACAATGAATTGACTTTATGATTACCCATGACCCTCTTAACAGGCAGACGCCTTTGGCGGCCCACTCCAATTAGGTTTACTTCGTGCAACAGCCATGATCGACCCTCTTTACCGGCAGGCCACCTTCGGCGGCCCACTACAATAAATGGACTTTCTGTAATAGCCCATGACCCTCCTAATGGGCGGAGGCCTTTGGTGGCCCACTCCGATTAGGTTTACTTCATGCAATGGCCATGATCGACCACAGTCTCTTGTGCTACTATTCACAGTAAAATCGAACGTAGAAGATGACATGGTGGCATAATCCCTATACGAAATAGCCATTTGATTTCCTGACTTGGTTTTTCTCAGGCATATGTACACACATCTATGGGGGCATAGACGCCGAGCGGAATAGACCGATCACAAGTGACTGTGTGATCGACGCTCTTCACCGGCGGGCCGCCTGCAGCGTCCCACTACATAAATTGTAGTCGGCCGGACGCCTTCAGCGGCCCTGTCCAGTAAAGTTTACTTTATGCAATGGCCATGATCGACCGTCTTTACTGGCGGGCCACCAAAGGAGGCCCACTAGAATAAAGTTGACTTCACGTAATGGCCAATGACCCTCTTAACCGGAGGGCTGCCATTGGCGAAACACTCCAATAAAGTTTACTTTATACAATGTCCATGGACATAAGTTGTCTATGGAAATGAAGTTAAAATTGCCTTACAGTCGTCCTAATTAACAGACGTTTGCATGGATGTGGCTTAGAAGTTTGTGCACAGGCATCTCTGCTAAAGAATAAAGTGCGCTGCGTACTGGAGTTCAAATACAAACCGTGCGGGTAAATTTGACATATGGGTTTTGGTTATTTTTCATCAATTTTTTTTATGACAAAGGGAGGGGTCATCTTTTTTCACGAAAAATGCAGGGGGTCTATATTTTTTTTTTGAACACCGGCGACAAGATCTTGCCGCCCCCCCCCCCCAGGCCGTAAAAACTGAACTGTCCCTTAGTGTAAATAAGTTAGTCACGAGCCACACCGTCAAAAAGGAAATCAAATACGATTAGTTCACAGAAAAGTAACTTGGCCCATACTCAAGTAACTTAGTTGTCTGGTTGTAGTTGTATGACGTTCTCAGGTCATAAAATTGAAAAACATATATAAGTAACGTAAGACCAATTGTTAAGCTTCCAAAGCTGTAGGTACAGTAGAGGTACTTTTTACACGGCCTGTATACTTACAAGAGGTGCAAGGTGGCAAAGTATTAAAAAAAAAGAAATCACGACATGTTACCAACTGTGCCCCTGTGGTAGCACTTGTACTTTCTATGTTAGAGGAACAATAACTCTTTGTCTGTATAGGTGATTCTACCGTGATTTGCGAAGGGAATACCTTCGGCCATAGTTCCAAGAAAAGAAACTGACTGGCTTGTTCACATTTGCTTCGCCTGTACAACAGCATAGAGACATAAGCGAGCTCCTTAGTACATATCGACCACGTGGTGGGTTTACGCTCCATTCTTGTGAGCTCGAAGTCCTACAGGCGCTCGTAACCAGGTCAAAGCACTCAACTAATGAGTCTCATACCTATGTTACAGTGATATACAGCACTCGTACATAACACGGGCTAGCTACGTCGCACCGATATTTTACACTAAGTAGCTGTTGAAAGTCTACGTTTTACTCTAGTAGTAAACGTAACGTCAACCGTGCCGAGCGTGAATACATTGTCAGGTTTGTTATAGGAAATTTTGCGCATGCGACCAAACTGTTTTTGTTTTTAAATCTTACCTGCATATGGTTTCCGTTTACTTTTCCCTTCTGCCACTGAAATTTTGACTACGTAAGAAACTCCAAATGACATGAGCGCAATCTTGCTGCATTTGTGTGAAGTGATACCGATCCATTTCCTCCTTCCTTGTTGCTGGTGTTGGGATTAAATGGTTTCGCATATAAAGGGAGTGTTCACTAACAGTTACCATTTCCGGCTAGACCAACAAATTCTTCTTAAAGTGGCACTCCCACTTGGTAACATTTTTAAAGCACATTTTTTAATGCCAACGGTCGATATTTGACGTGGCGACTGCGCGCGGATCACGAGATATCGATAAAAACATGTCCTCAAAAAAGTAAAAGTTTGAATTCCGGCGGCCCACCTAAATTCAGCTTCCGAACATCGAACTTTCGGCACTGGGGCCATTGTCAACTAAGCTATGGAGTACGAGTCTACGCTTACGCTGCTGTATGCCAAAGTACCACTCGCGTCGGTGACCGGTCATGCCCCCTGGGGGAAAGCCGAGTCTTACTGACTCTGAGAAAAAACGGAAAACAAAGTTTGATTCCACCAGAATTTGCATAGGTGACTAGCACAGTTACGTGCGGTTGATACATAGCGGCCGCCGAGTGGTATGCATAGACGCATACCACGCGCGCGGCATACTGTGTGGCAGACGACAAAATTTAGTCAACGGAGGCGGCTAATATTTGACACGTAAAAACTGATGTTTATGTGGGATTGAATAAAAATATAGTACAACTGATTTAGAATAGGATAAGTTTTACAAAACTTACCTGAGGTAATGGCATAATGCTGTATATAAAGTCTTTGCAGTGGGAAGTAAATTAATTGCGTCATTCGAACTTATTGTAGACTCCCTAGAATATCGTCAATCAGCACAACAACAAACCTTCGGGGGATTTCGGGTCAAAATCAGAAACGATCGTAAAACTTCGGGATGTGAAAAATACACTCGGGAAATGACATGTTTTTATCGATATCTCGCGATCCGCGCGCAATCCGCGCGCAATCGCCACGTCAAATATCGACCGTTGGCATTAAACAAATGTGTTTTAAAAATGTTACCAAGTGGAAGTGCCTCTTTAAGTCTCTATCAAAATTAAAGAAGCCCTTACCCACTCAACATATGTTGATAATCCTCTTTAGGAGATCGTAAAATTTGTAGATCGGCCCTACCCCTACCCCACCCCCAACCAGGTGACATTTTGACATTGTGACAGAACTTTCAAGCTCTTGTAACCTTCAACCAGATCCCATCCAACTTGAGCAAGTAGGTAGCTCCCGATACTGTTCGACTATAGGCTTGTGCGTGGACAGAACACGCACTGTGTAAAACTCGGCCTAGCTGCTATCGGTAATACCGGTCGCAAGGTGAACAATACGACCAAAGAAACCCAAAATACCTTTAAAAGGGAACAAAGCTTGCAATAATGTACCTCATAGAGGCTGCAAGGGATAGATCCCTTTAAGGAATAAAACGATATTTCACCAAACTAGACGCAACAAGAGGAGTAACAAACAATATTGCTTCAGGAGTATGGAACGCCAACACTTCTGCTCTCCCATTGTAATATTATGATGTCTATGAAACATTAATCACTATGTTATAACATAATAATATGTAATCAATAATATTAATCACTACATTTATCATTATGGTGTGGTTAAACTTTGATATGTAAAGCGTAAACTTTGTTCTGTTGTGTACAAAATGTTAACATCTTGTGAATAAAGCACAAGATGTTAACATCTTGTGAATAAAGCACATTTATGTATATGCGCCCACACGTTTATGTCTATGAGTAAACACTTTTATGTATATGGTCAAGTACTATGATGTTGCTGTGCGATGGCGCTGGGTGAAATTCCCACAACGCAACGTTAACATTAGCACGTTTGTGCTATCGCTATTTACATTTTGCATGGGGGAGTGTAGAACTTTAGCCTTCATCCAGCCATAGACAGTAGAGGGGCCCCTCTACTCACTATTACCCGGAAGAGTTTGAATAGTCCTGTTTCAAAATGACCTACGATTTACGTCCTAGACTCATGTCCTAACCAAAATGATTGGCGTTGGTGGTCCTACAATGCCCACTTACAGGGCATTCATTGGCTGGACGTCGACCCTTTCTCTGAAGTCTCATTCAAATGTCTGAAATGTAATGTTCAGATCACGACACTGTGATTGCAGCCACACACAATAAGCTTAACATTAAATGAACTTTTCAGTCTGGCATATTTAATTAAAAACGAGTTACTCTGCTTCGTTTCTTAAACAGAGACGGTACATGATCACCATGCCCCCCCCCCCATCCCAATAGAGCTGTTATGGAGTTGCGTGTGACAGAGGGGACAAAGTTTCAGGGTACCTACTCTTCGGCTAAATGCGTTTCTTATTCAGAATAAAATAATTAATTGATGGGCCTTGGTAAACACGTAATTGATTTGCAGTTTTCCTCAGCTCGATGTCTTTTCTTACTGTTTATTTTCATTTTTCCGGGAATCAAGAAGTGCTTTTATGTAACTATCATTGACTGACAGCTGTTCTAGATCCATAGCTGTCCTTGTGCAAGACTTTCAGATCAGCCTCAGGCCGTGTAAACAGCGTCTAAGCATAGACACTACCGTTTTATCAGAAAGTATCACACCGGCAAGAAGACGTGCGCTTTTTAAACGTTAGTCGACAGTATAGGCGCTGATGGATGTTTTGTCTAAATTATATCAGTCTGAGTAAGACGGGATCATCACTTAAAATACAAACATGGTCGGGTCCAAACCAATATCGAAAATCGCATATCCGAAATAAGGGGCTGCGTATCAAATTGCAATATTCGATTTTGTTACGCGTATAAGACAGAACACGTTGCACAAGAGCAACTACTTCATGCGCAATATTGCTAATCAACACTCGTAAACATCAATTTAAAGCCGATTCTACACAAATGTTTCTCTCTTTCCGAACTAGAAAAATGCCTGGCGGCAAAATGTATCGCGCATCTCGCGCGTTTTAGATTTTTGAAGTCGATCACAAAGTCGCAGCGATTTATGTACAAATTGCTTGAAAACGTCATTTCCTTAGGTCTGAAATCCGTGACAAAATATGCAATTTAGACGAGACATAATTTATCATGTCTTTCTTTGATTTCCATATCGAAATATGGTTGGCCTAAAAATTCCGCAGATTTCGCACCTCGCGTCATTTCAATTTTCGAATTCGTTCACGAATTCGCAGCGATTTTTGTAAAAATTACTTTAAAACGTTATATCCTTTGGCCCCAAATCCGAAACAAAATGCAAAGTGGACCTACTTTTCTATATCTTTCCGTGATTTCAACATAGAAATATGGTTGGCCTAAAAATGCCACGGATTCTGAATGTGGCAATATTTAAACATTTCTCATAAAAAAGTGTATAACTTAAAAAAGAAAAACAGACAAGCTTACATTTGCAGATTAAATCGATATTACTTCACCATCCAAATATCCCAAATTAGTTCCAGTCGTGCAGACCCGCCAAAAAGTATAAACTGCTCTTTATCGACAAATATTAACAAAACCGTTTTTCGCTGTTATTTTATCAAAATATCATTAAACAAGTACGAAAGTCATGAGGAAGTACTTATCAAAAATAACATAAACAAACACAAACACATACACACAAACAAGCACAAATAAATAAGGAGCACGAGCCCCCTGTGGTTCGTGTCGAGAACACCATGAATCGTTGGCATTATTTAGACATACTCCAAAACGAAATGCTACCATCGGCACTGCCACTTGTTGGGCCTGATTTTATATTTCAACAAGTCATTGTCAATGACATAGTCCCCACTTGTAATAGGAGTATTAGTCTTGATGGGGCAGGGAAATGAGGTCATTAAGAAGTATCACTGGAGTGTATATGTTCAGATCTATGTACACATAGGTCTATGTCATTGTTGACAATTTGAAACAAGAGGCATGTATAAGTTTTGGTTCTAAATCAGGAAAAAAGATCAGACATCTAGTTGTATTGGCCAGCCAAGAAATACATATGTGCATAATAAATGAGGTACAAGATGTGACATCTTAAGGTCTATTATCCTATCAAAATCAAAGCGTAAAGAACTTGTGGTTACTGAGATATGCATATATATGCATATTGAAGGTCAAAGGTCATCAAGGTCACGTGACATTTTGGAAAAAAAAACACATTGTATTGCTAATTAATCCATATATGCCAAAATTCAGACCTCCAGCTCTATTGGCTTGGCAACAATTATATATGGGCATAATTAACGAGGTTAAGCATGTGTTGTCATAAGTTCTTCCAACCTACTCAATATAAAGGACATAGCACTTGTGGTT
>LD363725.1:48135-63157 GCA_001465055.1 Ptychodera flava
CGCAGAGTAAAAAAACATGTAATGTGTCGTTCTGCACGCAAATGTTCAACACTACCTCTTATCAGCAGGTTGTAGAGCCATATACCTAGGGCAAGTTCTTAAATTGACTAATTTTTAAATGCATAAGTGAACGTTTTGGATTCCTCAGTCTAAAGTCGACTTGAGTTTATCCAACTCTGGCCAGTTCAATGGCAGCAGCTGAAAAGCACACAAAATGACAATCATGAGAGAGTATGAAAATTGTGTATTCCTAGCTACGTTTAACCAAATTGTGAAAAAATGAGCACAGTGACCTACCGATTTTTTTTTCAAAAGTACAAAACATATACAACTTAGATGCCACTTATAAAATGTTTTACAAAATTGACAATACTGGAAGGTTAAAATATTCCATGAAATTAATGTTTTAATCTCAGAAATTTTGGGTGTAATAATGGCAAATATGATAAAAAATAAAAGATTCCATTTTGTCACACATTTTTAGCTCACGTGTGTAAACACGCGGGCTAATGTCATAGCGATGTCTGTCTGTCTGTCCGTGTGTGTGTGTGTGTGTGTGTGTGTGTGTTAGTGTGTGTGTCTGTCTATCTGTCTGTCTGTTTACACGATAACTCAAAAACACCTGAACGGATTCAAGTCAGATTTGTTACACAGGTACCATATGCTACTTGCAAGAACTGATTAGATTTGGTTTAGTGTGGCTTGCATATTAATGAAGTTATGCAATATCGTTTTTTTCCGTACAATTGTTTCCCTATGGAGACGGTAATGACAGTGTAGACGTATATCAAGAAATACTACACAAAATTTCATGAAACTTCACAGATGACAATCTAAGAACATTATGATGATACTGTGAGTGTCATGTCAATTATCTTCTCATTTGCATATTTAATGAACTTTTGTTATTAGTGAGATAACTCTGAAATTCCTGCACCAAACTTGATGATACTTGCAACAAATATTGATCTGATATATATCTTATTAGACTTAGAAGTATATACAGAACACAAGTGGACTTGTAACATGATGAATAAAGACCTTGTTAATCTTAACGGGAAGCCAGCACCAGATTTAGCACTTCTGAAAACAACGAACTTCGCAAAAACATGAACATTTGGATTGACAAAATTACCAAAGCGAGAGAAAGAAAGCAATTAAAAAAAAGTCGTCATTTCTCCAGAACAAAACGGAACAATAGACACTCTGGTCACCCGACTAAGAAAATTGAAGCTAAACAACAACCGGACCCAACCACTGTTATCAATATCTCATCAACAAGTCTAACCCCTGCCCAACTGAAGATATTGTCAAAGGGTCTAGGATTTTGCCCAAAACCGAAACAGGTCAACAAGCTGAAATTAAAAACTGATATACAAGAGTTCAAGAGAAGATGCCGACTACAATATAAATTTAGAGAAGAGAACAGTGACCCGGATAAGGGACCGTCAATAATTAAAGCTGACGCACAAAAAACGTAATTCCTTCGTTTTACTTGAAACCCCCTCTCCCCCCCCCCTCAAAACGAAAGTTCTTATGCGAAATATATTTCGTATTATGATGCCGTTTCTGAAAAACCCACACGCACCTCTCCGATCCACACGCCCATGATAAAATACCGGAAGGGCACATTAATCAATAAACCTCCACTTTACACGTTTCACTTTCACTGACAAAACATTTTAATGTATTTCGCACGCAGGAAAATGTGTCACACACATGTTTCAAGTTGAAAAAGCATAAAGGTTTTATTTCACATTCAGGGTTTTTCGTTGTCTTTTCTGTCTCCGTATTTTGTGGTCATTCTGTTCTCGATGAACGCGAAGGTAGTTTTGCGTTCTCGCTGCAAAGTCGCACTTCGGAAACAATAGTTGAAATTCTTATGCGATTTTGACGCACACAAAACGAAATGAGCTTTTACCCCCTCCCCCCCCCTCCCTAAACGAAAGAATTACGTTTGGCGTGCGTCAGCTTTTATTATCGACGGCCCCTAACAACTTGGACAATAATGTCTAACAGGGACCATTTACGAAAGAAAAATCCCATTATAATCCACCACCAAATGAAAATCTTACTCGGCAAGCTTTCCTCTCTGCTGTTGAGCAAGACATAGTTAACGAAGACAGCTGGCGTCAAACCTATGACAACATCGATCCCGACGAATGTTTAGCCATAAAACAACTATGAAACAACAATGCAATAACTATCAAAGCAGCGGATAAAGGTAACGGTATTGTTGTCATGGATACGCAGGACTACATAAATAAATGCTTGGAACACCTTAATAATACTAACTATTATAAAACCCTGGACCAAGACCCCACCGAAATATACACAAAAGAACTGCAAACCAAGATCCGACGATGGCTACAAAAAACTGGATCACTAATGACACGGCCAAGAAACCGTTTCCCAAAGAACCATCTGCAGGACATATCTACGGGCTCCCAAAAGTTCATAAACAAAACATCCCTCTCAGACCTATCATCCCACAATGCAACTCGATCACCACACCTATGGCCAGCTTTGTCAACTTTCACCCCCAACCTATTGTTAGATCGCTACCGTCCTTCATTAAAGACACCACTCACCACCTGCAAGATCTACAACAGATTTCACCACCAGAGGGCGCCATTTTAGTTACCATGGTAGTGTCACTCTACAACAATATTCCACACAGCTACGGCATCCAGGCAGTCAAGGAAATGATAGTAGAGAACAATACCATGACAGTTAATCCCGAACTTATTTGTGAGATGCTACAATTTATTCTCACAAAAAACTACTTTGAATTCAAGGGTCAATACTATCTACAGATATGCGGTACTGCTATGGGTAGCAAAGTCGCCCCATCATATGCCAATATCACTATGGGAAAATTAGAAAGGCAAATTCTGGAAAATTATACACCGGCACCAGACAACTGGAAAAGGTTCATCGACGACATCAGATTTATATGGCAACACGGTCTAGATAAACTGAAACAATTCCACCAATACTGTAATTCTGTACATCCCACTCTACAGTTTACCCTGGAATACAGTGACAAACAGATCTCATTCCTAGACACACTGATGATACTCACCGAGGACAAGATTGAAACAACAGTATACAACAAACCCACAGACAAACATTCATATTTATGGACAACCTCGTGTCATCCTAGCCACACATTTCAGGCCATCCCATGGAGCCAGTCTCTTAGATATAGACGTATCTGTTCGAATGACGATCTTTTCCAGACGTAGGCTACCAAATTGAAAAATCACCTTATCAAATGAAATTACAAAGCCCGCACCATTTTCGATGCTATCAACAAAGCCGAAAATATCAACAGAAGCAAGCTCATTCAGCCAACCTCTTCAATCAACCACAACCAACAAATGGATACCATTCGTCATTGAATACAACCCTACCCTTCCACACATACCATCAATTATCCGAAAACACTGGAACATACTTCAGTCAAACCAGGCCACCGGCAAAGTCTTCAAGGACACACCTGTCATAGCATACCGTCAATCAGCCAACCTCAAGAAACTGTTAGTCCAAGCTAAAGTCAACCACACCAAAGACCCCGCTCAGAATATTACCGGACAATGCAAACCCTGCAATAAATGCAACCAGTGCAAATTTATGAAATCTTCAGACAATGGCCGTATTCACAACCAACTCACTGATAAATCAATCTCAATCACGGGTAACATGAATTGTTCAACTCACAATCTCATTTATGTCATAACTTGCAAAAAATGTCATCTTCTATACATCGGAGAAACCAAACGCGAACTTCGTAGACGCATCTACGAACATCTGTATAGTATAAGAACAAACAAAAATACACCTATAGCCGAAATTTTAATAGTCCTGGTCATAGCATTAGTCATTTTCTTTTCACTGCACTCTGCAAAATATTTTCGAAAAAAGACAGTGTCAGAAAACAAATGGAACTCAAAATAATTATAGAACTCGACACCTTATGTCCCAATGGCATTAACAGAAAAGATTGGTAGAATATACGCCGATTTGCACGCCGTCTTATTCCTGCTCACTTACCTATGGGACCACTTTTTACGTATACCATTTTCTCCTCTCTAGGGAGTACTTTGTAAGGCTTTGTCATTCGCCTCTTCTCACCATCATAGTGCGATCGGTTTTTACAGCTAGCTCTCCAGTATTGTAAGTTATTTCTTTGTTCCTACTGCTTTCCAGACACCAGTTTACTGTCAATATCTCATTCTGCCATCACTCTCTCTTACATGTATGAATCCCGCTTCTGATTTTACACAGATTTTACATATTTTTTACACTTGTTTCACTGATTTTACATTTCCTATGATACGCGCAAAGCCCATCTTTACTTTTACATCTCTTGTACGCATTATCTCTCTTTTCATTTTACTGTATTGTATCGTTGTTGGTTTTTTATTTTTAATCCTTTTTATCCGCTCATGTTATTATTTCAGAACCTGAAGAAGACCTCCTGTGTGAGGTGGAAACGTTGGTTTTTTAATAAAGGCTTAACCGTAGACTACCGGACTTGTCTCCTTTACCAAACTCTAAATCATAATTACTCTTCAAAAAAAAATGGCCGCCAATAGTGGCAATATATGATCAGATGACGAAATAAATGCAAATGTTTGTCATAGTGCGTTGTCCCTATACCGAGTTTGAGACATGTGCACGGAAGTTATATGGCTGAAGGGAGCACTTTGGGAGAGTCCATACACCATGCGACAAAGGTTACAAATAGTCTATTTGATATTTAAATATATATACATTTACATTCTATAATTGTAATCGTTCGTGGGTGTCGAAACTGATAGATAATGCAAAATAAAAATAACCACTGCCTAGTTACGTCATTAGTCTCGTGTGGGCTATATCATTGTATAAGGGCTGCACCAGTTTCATAAATGAATTATGACACATTGCGCTATGTTAAATTACTAAAAACCAGCCAAAAATATAAATAAGGTTGCATTTTGCCATACTGTTCGACAACACTGCAGTTATGACGGCGCTTTCACAAAAAAGGAGCTATTAATTCTATTCAATTCACAACCTTTGTTAGCTACAATTTTATATTCAATATGGGTTCTCTCCCGATGAATCATGCATATGGATTGAAAAGAATGACTCAATCTGATCAACACCAAATGGACTGTTTCAATCTTTGCTTGCTCTCTGCCGTTCTGATAATAATAGTCTCCTCGTTACCATCAAAGTGAAGGCAATCCTAAGTATACATAATTTCTTTCTTAGCCAGTATAACTGGTTGAATTTTTACCTATTTTTTGTTTAATTTTAAGTGTCTTTCGTGACACAGTTACAACTGTACAAGGAATAGTGTCATTGAAGTACAGTTCATCTCGACTTGTTGCACTCTGGAATGTTTCTGAAGAGAAAGATACTCCGATTTTTATTCGTGTTTCAGTTCATCTACGGAGGTCCATGGCAAAGTATAATTCGAATTAAAAATAACTATAATGCAAACAGATTACTAATTTTGCAGGTTTTCTCATTAGTTGTCACTGATATCGGTAATTAATGGCAAACTGTATCCGCTTGGGCTGCCTTACGCCCCCCGGAAAAGCAAGCAGATAAGGGAGCGTTCAGTTGTTATGGCTGGGGTGGGCCGGAAAAATCGAGGATGGGTCACATTACATTTTACAAACTGCAAAGGGGAGGGGTCATGTTTTTTTTCAAACAGCACAGAGGGGGTCATTTGATTTTCATAAGTATCCGTCCCGTCAAAAAGCAGTTTCAGTGGTCAATAAGTCATCGTTGATGACACAGTCCCCACTTGTTAACGGGTACTTTAATTACAAGTCTTCAGAGAGGAATGAGTCCTCGTCATTAATTAGTCTGTGATTAAAAATACTGCGATACAGATGGGGCTTAATAGCTAAGAATGAGTTCCATAGTTGTGAAAACATAAAACCAATGTAGGCCGCCATCCAAATTACAAAAGGTCAATAAATTAGTCAATTAGTAATTATTCGACAGGTTGTTGCCATACATTTTTGCATTCTGTCATGACACTGACATATTATCACCAGTACCATGTTTCATAAAGTTTGATGCAGTTCTTCTGGACATTCACCGTAAAAACAGCAATTCATTATGTAAATGCAAATTAGCAGTTAATTTGAATGATACCGCCGCTAAGTGTCTTTGAATTTAATTTACAACACCATGATATCGACATCTGTACCAAGTTTCATCAAATTTGATGCAGTATTTGTCGACATATCACTCTAATTAGGAAAGTTCATTGCATGTGCAATTACAAATTAATTAACATGACACTGATAAAAGCCATTATTCACTGTTAAAGCAATATGAGCTTATACCAAGTTTCATGTAATTTGATGAAGTATTTCTTGACATATCAGACTAATTACAAAAATTCAATAATTCCTAAATGTCGTGAAATAAATAAATGCGCATATGTATGACATAAGTCAATGACCATATGAACCAACTTTGAATGATATTGGTTGAAATATGTCTGAGTTATAGCTCTGTACATGAAAAAATCGTAACAAAGTGGCTACCAAGCAGCCATTTTGCATTAGATTGTGAAACCAATACACATGCGTATTTATGACATAGGTCAATGTTCTTGTACCAACTTGAATAAAATTGATTGATACATGTCTGAGTTATGGCTGCGCAAATGAAATAATCATAACATAATGGCCGCCAAGCAGCCAATGTATTTGATCTTACTGTAAAAAAGTCAACGTGCATATGTATAACATAAGCCAAAGTCCTTGTACCAGCTTTGAATAAAATCGGTTGAGACGTGCCTGAGATATGGCTCCGTATATGAAAAAATTGAAACAAAATGGCCGCCATGAGGGCCTATTGAATCGTATCGTCAAACAAATCCACATGCATATGTATGACATAATTATAACAAAATAGCCACCATGCGGCCATATTGGATCATATCGTGAAAAAATCGATGTACATATGTATGACATAAGTCAATATCCTTGTACCAATTTTGAATAAAATCTGTTGATAAATGTCTGAGTTATGGTTCTGGACATGAAAAATCGTAACAAAATGGCCTTCATGGGGCCATATTGAATCGTATCATGAACCAAATCCACGTGCATATGTATGACATAGGTCAATGTCCTTGTACCAACTCTGAATAAAATCGGTTGACACATTCCTAGCAATGTGGAGGGGGTCATGAAATTTTTGTCATCTTAAAAACGGGGGTCATCAAATTTTTTGGTGCAGTGGGTAAGGGTTCACTTATTTTACTTGTGCACTGGAAGAATATGCCGGCCCACCCCCGGCCAAAATAATGAACACTCCCTAAGAGGTTAAACCTCTGGATCAGATACACTCAAGCTTGAAATGTGGAAATATGTGCCTTTTTAACCTCTTCACTTTCTCTGTACAGCACTTTAAAATTAAACTGTCCGTTCTCGTTATTTGCAACCCCTGATACCTTGACATATTTCTGCCAATCGCAAAAAATGATAGACTGTCGTCGCGGTCTTGACTGAACAACTTGTATACAGCACATGAGCGTCAATCTTCTTCTGATACTTCTTTGTATCAGGACTCTTTAATTATAACTTGATATACATGAATCAGAATTATCCCTTTCAGCTTCAGGGAAAGGAATGTCCGAATATTTGGATGTGTTGGTCGAGCAAACGAGTGTACCAGGCATTGTAAACTGACTGATATAAACTTCATTAATTTCATAAAACGACAATAGAGCATTGTCTTACCATATTCCTAGTAGTGGCTTCATCTGAGATCTTCCCCGTACAAGTATTTATCTCCTCTTCTTATTTCATGATCACAATGAATGAAATAAACTGTCTGTGGAGGGAATGATGGCGACTTTAAGTAATCTATAGTTCTCAAGTCGAAACAGACAATTACAGGTGCAGATGTTAGACAAGCTAAAGCAGATGTGAGATGTATTTGACTCACTGTTTTGCTCTTACATCATAGTGAGTCATCCTTCCTTACACGGAATAAATCATTATGAGGAATTTAAGGATTTTTTCAACTGCAGCAAAACCCGCTATGTCGTTGTATATCGTATCTCGAAATCGATACTGCAACAGAAAGGTACACTATATTAGGTCGCCCTACCTTTTAGGAGCCATTGGTGTTGTTACAATAATATACCTACTGCAAATTTATGTTCAAAATCGACAGTCTGGAATTCTAACCCACGAGAGGCCCAGCCTCGACACGAAGACTGTGACGACGGTTTAAATTACGATCATCTCGGCATGCTTGTTAAGTATTGTCATGTCCTGAGGCCAAAAAGGCTCAAGAGCGCTCAGTTTTCACAGCCAGGAGTGGACCGGCAATTTCTTCTTGCGCCTCCGTAAAATAAAAAAATCCCCTACCCACTCAAACAAAAAATGATGACCGCTTAGGAGATGATAAAAATCAGACAACAGCCCCAGGCCATTGCTAGAGGAAATTCTGATATTCCGATATTTCATTATTTTTGTCCTTTGTGCAAAAGCTACATAACTCTAACTTTTAAAAGTTTTTAGGTACTTTTGTTCCATGTATCAATTACAGTTTTTGGTCTATATATAGCATTTTCAAATATCCAGTATAGTCAATGCAACTTGTTAGCGTGTCATGTGCATTAATTGTTATTGTTGAAATCTTATATTAAAGTCTTAACCTGAATTTGATTATCAAAACTAACAATGACCATGTATGATACAGATTTATAGCTACATTATTATTATATTTATTTAGTGATGTGTGTATATAAATATATATATATATATATATATATATATATATATATATATATATATATATATATATATATATATATATATATACATATATATATATATATATATATATATATATACGCATGGCCATTTGACGATAACTACGTTCAAGCCTCCATCATCTACCAACCAACAGTCACACGCTCTGCCCCCTCTGAAATATCAGCTCACATTGGGGTTACAGAGAACGACTTCAAGAAATAGAAACTGCATTACATCATTCCGACTTATACGCTTCAGAAACTCCACTGACCCCACCGAACTCAGAAAACACATTTGGACTCTAAAGGACAACAATATCACGCACACTATTTCATGGAAGGTCTTAGCTAAAGCCAAGCCATATGACAGTGCTAACCATCGTCCGCTCGCACGGCTCGTTAGCCAGACAGGAGTCTTTCGGAAGCATCCAGCTGCCCGGAGCGGAGACCTTGGCAAGCGAAGATGAGTGCTAACAAGCGGTGCATCCTTTGTTTAACAAAGACATTTATCATCCGCCATCCACAATGTTCAACGCTTAACAAACGAAATGAACTTGTGTCCTCATGCCGAACACTCTGGATCATTATGATGATTTTCTGTGTTAAACAAAAACTTCCTCTATAAGAGCCGGATCATCGTAAATTCATGCAAATGTAAAAAAAAATCATGCTACTGGTCCCAGAATCCCATAATTTTGCCATGTTTTAGGCGTTTATTGCCATCGAATCTTGCATATGATCTCTGTGAATACATAGCGACCACACTTGAGTAAAATAAACTTAATTTGATTGAGTGTCCGGTTTGCCTTGTTGACAAGTCTACATGTTGCTTATCATTAGAAAAGTAAACATTTGCAACAAATTGAGTCTGTGGTATTAGATTACAGCGCGGCGAATGGTTCCCATACACTGTCCAGTCCACAGTCAGGACAGTCGTTTCAGCATGTCACTACATGTACACATATCATCAAAGTTTTCTTTTAGGTGTTTATTTTAATAATACATGTGTACATAATTAAGTATCCATCTTCTGTCAAAATTGTTGCACATTCCCAAGTGCTAGGTCTTCCGCGTTGTTCCTCACATTATGTGAGAATAGAAACCGATGGAAAAAATAAAATAGAAATGAATGAAATTATCTGTTGTGTGAAAGAATGAGATCGAAATCGAATGCCATTTTCTTATGATTTGTCCTTTTTTGTTTTAGTTTCTTATATTAATCCCCCAATTAATGACGTCAACCGATGTAAACACACATCAATGCCTAGCGGCTTTTATTTGTCATACTATGAAATTAAGAAAACAATTTAACGATGTGTCAAATGTATTCTTTAGCTTTCCGTTCTCCCTGTCAGTGTTTATTCTTTACATAACATTGTCAAGTAATAGGGGCTTCTGGCCTAAGAGTATTGAATAAAGAACATTACATTGAACATTATCTACAGTACAGTATCTTGCATTTAATTGCAATTATAGTAACATATGAATTCGGTGGGGGGGGGGAATTATGGGAAAGTAAAGAAAGCAGTGAGGTACGGGACGGAACGGGTAGTGTTGAACTTAGAAAATACATATTGAAGATATTCAAACGACAAAACACAATAAAGTACCTTGTCATGTACTTCAATAAACAAGAACAAGGACAACATTCTGTTATGGAGACAACTTGTTGCTCTGAGAATGTATAAAGTGTTTAAACTGTCGGCAATAACCACTACACGTGTCGTCTAATACTATCGGAAGATTTCAGTTTTATGTAAACCGATACTAAACTTTACCATTGACGTATGTAATCACTTTGTGGAATATTCTAATGTTTGTGGAATATTCTAATATTTAAATCATATTTCAGAAAATTTATACATTTCCAGTGAAGAAGAGAATAACGTCTTGATTTGTTTATCGATCGAGGAAGAGGATTTTCTGGATATTTTCAAGAGTTTTCAATTTCAAGACTACTACGTATTTATGCTTACTACTATAATATAAGGTTACGGGTATTTGTGTAGCATTTTGAGATAGGCTAATTTCGAATTTACATCTTTAACGAATTTTCCCAATTAGAGATATACCTGGATTGACTGTATCAAAGTTGACGGAACTTGCTATATAAGACAATTTTTGTCAAAGAACCAGAACTTTGTTCTGTACCAACGGTTACCTTTGATCTGTTTGACAGTGATCACACTGTCATAGAATTCGTGTTTCAAACACGTATTGATAGAGTAAGCAAAGTTCCACGCAAGACTTTTAATTTCAAAACGGCGGATTTTGATGGCCTGCGATCGTTACTAGACAAAGTCCCTCTTCATAGGTGGTTGACCCTGATATTAATGTAAATTAGAAATGTTTGTGAGATCTAGTCGTTTTAGCAGTAAATGAGTTTGTACCATTAGTGAGAGTTCCTTAAGGCCCCCGCCCCATTTTTTCTCTTACTCTAATCCTTAGCTCTTCAAAATGTTGTATTTGATGTGCTTCTTCCAAGGAAAGTCCGCGATTAAAGTGATTTTTTAGGGGTGAGGGCCTTAGAGATTTCTTTTCATACCAACCACTGTAATTAAGGATGTACATGGACCTCCCTGGGCCGGCAGTGAAATTAAACACATCAGCAAAAGGAATCTAAACAGACAGAGAAAGGCACACCGCTCTAACTCACCATCAGCTTGGTCTAATTTCCGCAAATTAAGAAATAAAACTGAAAAATATGTGTACCCACAAATATATAACGAATACCTACAAGTCCTTAGGGACTCAGTTTAAGAAAAACCCAAGAAATATTGGGGTTTCTTCAAAAGTAAATCAAAATCTAAGAATATACCGAATCAAGTTAAACTAAATGTTAAGACAGACAAACGAGAAGAAAGAACTGTTATAGCGCTGATTTCAATCGTCTTACGAGTAGGATACCAGAGATCAACCAGAGTAGTGGCTTGTGGATGACAAAGGGCAATCTTTATTTCTTCGGTAAAGATGCTTACAGAAGAGCCGCTGGTGATAAAAGGCTACTCTATCAACTTAACACCCAACTATATAACTCCTTAACTTAATTATACATGGAAATGCGATTCAACCCATTACAATAATTCAAGGTAAAACTTAATTGAACAAACAACTATAAAAACAATGAGCGGGTAATGAATTACAAATCTTAATCAGTGGAACTGTTTCATAAGTTGCTCTTCCGGAGAACTCTCGTAAATTAATTAGACACTGGCGAAAACAACATATATTATTAGAAACGTCTGCCCTTAAACTTTCAACTTGCTCATACAAACATTTGTTATGCTGACATCATCTTGAGAAAACATCTGCTCAACTACTTTGTGATAGTTCCGACAATTAAGAGTATGCGTAAATTAGATGACACTTATATGCTAAATTACCATCAACTTTGTGTTGTTTGTCACAGTACCCAATTAACACATAACTGTTAGATTTCATGAAGTCAAGTTACGTAAAATTCACAGGGTAGGTTCACTTAAACTGTTACACACTGAACTCTGTACTATACTGAAAGTTTGAACTTCGTACCACACTAAAAGTTTTCTGAGAAATAAATTTCCTTCGTAACAGAACTTACCAAAGATCACTTCAAGTCTATTTTTACTCCTCAACCTGTGAATCGGCCTTATCCTGATATTTCAATTTCCCAACATGCTGGTCTTGGCATTATTAGCATTTCGGTCAATGAGGTCAAACATATTCTAGAACATCTGGATACAAACAAAGCCAGCGGGCCTGACGAATTGCCAGCCCGAATTCTTAAAGAGCGCTCACACGAATTAGCAACAACTCGATAGAAACATGTGCACTACCCGATGAATGGCTGTCAACTAATATTATTCCGGAGCACAAAAAATCTTACAAATCAAATACCATTAACTACAGGCCTGTATCCTTGCCATGTATTGTAGCTAGTCTGGTTCCCTGACTCTTTTCTACCGCTGGCTGCGCTCAGACGAAAATAGGATCAGGTCTGGGCTAATGTTTCAGTCAGAAATTTGACTGCATATTAATGACCACAGTCACCTGAAAAGGTCTTATGATCAGCACATCTGCACAGTGGCAAGCTCAGAAATTAGATGACAAAACATC
Source organism: Ptychodera flava (assembly GCA_001465055.1). Classification (NCBI taxonomy): domain Eukaryota; kingdom Metazoa; phylum Hemichordata; class Enteropneusta; family Ptychoderidae; genus Ptychodera; species Ptychodera flava. The sequence continues at coordinate 61,019 of LD363725.1, forward strand.
GAACGTTTAAGTTGTTGGCACGGCTTTACCTTCAAGTCTCCGACTCTATGATGGTAATTAGTGGTGAAATGATGATTCTCGTCTATGTCGTTTTTCTCAGACGTAACCTGGTGACCCTTAGTGACCTTCGGCATGTGCGGCAAAGACTCAAAAATAAATGATTTTCTTTGTATATCCAATGTCGACATAGGATGATGAAACTATGGAGGTTAATTGACTCCATGGGCATACGAAATCTAAATTCGAAGGTAGCTTGAAGTCGGAAATAAATTCAATGCAATCACTGCACTCGTACTGTTGACCAATGATAGCCATGTTTACAATAGCCCATACCTGACCCTATTTTCGTTAGCATCGCAGCCAGCGGTAGAAATGGGTCAGGGAACCAGACTATGTTGCAGCAAGTTTTTCGAGCGATATATTTCTAGTCCATGTTATCCACATATTGAACCATTTCTCCATCATATGCAACATGGATTTATCAAAAGGCGTTCCACGACTACACAACTAGTACAAATACTTCATCATGTATAGGGAAAATCCTCGACCGATCAAGGCAAGTCGATATATCTCGACTTTTTAAAGACCTTCGATTCCGTACCACATGACCTACTCATCCACAAAATAAAATCTTCGAGCTTTCATGGCACTTTACTGCGGTATTTCACTGTATATTTGTCAAATAGAAAACAAAGACACTGACAAAGAGTTGTTGTAGAGGGCGCAAATTCACAGTGGTGTAATGTATCGTCCGGAGTACCCCAGGGTTCAATACTTTGGCCAATGTTGTTCCTATCATACATTAACGATTTACCAGACCACGTTAGTTCAAACAATGTGGTAGCACTTTTTGCAGATGACTCTAAATGTATCAAGGAAATCAACCACATTTCTGACTGTCTAAACTGCGAAAAGATATCAACATTTTGTTATCATGGAGTGAGCTCCTCACGATCAGTAGAAAACGCAACCCCATTGCCAATATTTATCCAATGCGTTGTGTTTCCCTAAAAAAAGTTGACAGTATCCGTTATCTTCGAGTTGAAGTTTCTTCCAATATTTTATGGGATAGACATATCAATATATCTGTTACAAAAGCAAACCGCATGCTGGGACTGATTCAACGTACATACGGCCACACCTGTTCCACCAAAATGAAACGCCAACTGTATTTATCCCTTGTCCGTAGTGTTCTCAATTATTCATCCCAGTCTTGGGCTGTCACGACAAAGCAATCATTCCTACATCTCGAAAGTGTCCAAAAGAGAGGCACCAAATATATTCTGGGATATCCCCAGGAGATGAATTATAAAGAGCTTATGATTAACTTGAATTTGCTCCCGTTGAGCTACAAGAGAGAATGAAATGACTTCGTCTTCATTCATAAATGTTTTATTGGTATGTATGATATGTATAATTTAAATTTAAGCCAGTTTGTCGCATTCAAATCTCTGATGACACTTCCATGAAGATGCCACTTTTTATAGTGAATGTTTTCGTCATTTGTCTTTAATTGAGCTTTTACATACATTTCATATACAGGTCTAAATTATTAAAAAGTTACATAGGCCTTTTGAACAACACATTTTCTTCTGACAACACTCGTACTTGGGTAGTGAAGTGCCACTGTAAATGTTACGGTCTTTGTTAAGTTCTCTGTATTTTTGAAATTTGTTGTACAGTTTTTTTATATGTATATAGTTATATATTTTAATGTTTCGTAATTCATTGTCTTTTCTGCTTTTGCGTACAGTTTTCGTGTCTTTTTACTTGTCCTTTGTATATTTTTTCCGTCTTTTTCATTTGTATGTATAATTTGTTTCTGTTCTTTAGTGGGGGGTCGCTTTTTTATAGGTGCCAGTCACCTGTGCGACTCATCCTGACATCATGTCAAAGCAGAATAAATAAAATAAAATAATAAAAAATACTGCAGCAAATTTGTAGAAACTTCATACAGATGTTGATCACACCATAGACCCTCGAGAAAACGTTTTTTTCTCGAGGGTCTATGATCACACTGTTATGTAGGTCATTCCCCCACACTCATCATGACCTGAGTTCAATTAATCTAGAACATTCTCAAGGTCACTGCCCTTGATGACCTCACAACCTTGAATTCAATTAGTCATGTTTGGAATG
>LD363725.1:63703-76461 GCA_001465055.1 Ptychodera flava
ACTGTCTCTCTCGTATTTAGAGTTTATTGTTGTTCACTTTCAAGAAATTTTACTTTAGAGTAAAACAAAATTTGAGTACTTAAATCCTTTTCAAGATTACATTTGTGAAAGAAAGATTTTTCTTTGAAAAATTTTCTTTTTTTGAAGAGGGGGTGTGTTATGTAGGTCATTTCCCCCACACTCATCATGACCTGAGTTCAATTAATCTAGAACATTCTCAAGGTCACTGCCCTTGATGACCTCACAACCTTGAATTCAATTAGTCATGTTTGGAATGTTCTTGAAAGTTGATTAGTTATGTAAGGGAGATAATTTTAGAACAGTAATTAGCATGTCAATAAAAGTTCTAGATTGTTCTTATATGCCTTTATAAAAGGGACGTGCTCAGCTTCCAGTCAGACTTTTGGGATCGTGTCTCTTGTGTGTTACTAAACTCCAGCAGTAGTCATTCTAAAGACTTTTCAAGACCTATCCCTGCCAACGCTGGATTTATACTGTGGACTTTGTGTAGCTTCAAGCCTGCAAGGACTGTTCATTCATCCAACTGACTGTTACAACTCTGAGACTGGAGCTTTGCCGTCCCAGCTGAGATAAGTAGTCTGTACACTTTTAAAGCTTGTACTCTATCCCTGACTTAGCAATTAGTTTTATTTTCGTAATAAATTTTGTTTAAACGTTAACTGCTGAGTTCACCCTTTTGTTCGTTTTCTCTGCACGTAACAACACAGTGTTGTAATAGTCTTCAAAGATATTAAGCAGAATCACGTCAATTACATGGTAATTTTCATATTTAATGAACTTTCCTAATTACTGTGATTTGTCGAAAAATACTACATCAAATTTGATGAAACGTGGTACAGATCTCGATCTCTTAGTATTGTAATAGTGCGCAAAAACAGTTAACAGTGTTGTGGCAATTAATTGCTAATTTGCACATTTGATAAACTTTTATAATTAGTGTGATATAACTAGAAATGCTGCAGCGAATTTGATCAAAGTTGGCGAAGATGTTGATCTCACAGTGTCGTAATCGTCTTATTTCATAAGTAGGGTCCGTGACATATGTACCCGTCACATGATGCCTCTGAAGGCTGCATCTCAAAGAGAGGCTGTCCCTCTATATAATATCATTTGCATACCACCAATTTATGCAAATCTGGTACCCATGTTCTTGCGTGAGCAACAATACAAACAATGACATCAACAACCAGATTTCTAGCTTTTCTGTGCTACTACATTTGCTGCAGTTCCATAGTCTCGCCCCGCAAGCGGTGGGGATGTGATTTAATCGAGTCGCGAAACGATGAGAGCAAGTCGCGAAGCGACGAGGATCCTCGGTCTCTTCGCTCCTCGACATGTCTGCCCCGACCAGTGGCGCATTTTATTCTGATTGTTTAAATTTCGTCAGCCAAACGAATGAGGTCTAGAAAGTGAAAAGAGTACCTGTAGTTCCATAGATCCATCGCCGGGAAGATTGTGGACCAAGGAACTACAACAACTAATGCATTAACAATCGATCGGAACCCAACGAAGACAAATGTAACGGTTTTTGTTTTCTGGTTTTTTGTTTTTGTTTGTTTGTTTGTTTGTTTGTTTGTTTGTTTGTTTGTTTGTTTTTGTATAGGGGTCTGTTAAGCAAAGCCTTCTAGACCACAACCCTATCTACCCTTGACAAGCAGAGGTATGGCTGTAAATAAATGTCATTGCTTATCATTTGAAAATGCCCCTTGAATATCAGCCTTCTCGTAAAATTGCATGAATTAATTAATTTGGTGCTTAAAAGTAGAGAAAAATATCGCTTTCGGGTGGTAATAGATTTCGTCAATAACCCTTTTCAAGTGTTAAAAGATCTTCGTTTTCATACATCATCTAAAGATAAGTATCATCCTTAATTACACCAATGAATATCAAACTGTAAGCGTTACCTTTTGCAGTAGGCTTGATCGTTCCTTTGACCCCACAGTGTAGAATATTTCCTTATCACTCAGCATGCAATTTATTAATTACGTTGTTCTCCGTTTCTTTAGACAGAAATTCTCATCACAAAATTAAGTTGTCTTTACTCTAAAAGGTTAGCATTAAGTTAATCTCGTGAAAATTTTTCAAATATGGATGTGTCAGCTGAAATAGGCAAAGGTGGTCTACAGTATAATGATTTCATTTCTGTGAGTGTGAATTCAATGTATGAGATTACATTTTATTCCCTGACGTCATGTCTTGTAACTTGTTAACGATCTGAATTTTAGCAAGGATACAGAAAGTAAAAATATAGCCCATGAAAAGTCTCTCTTAATAATTTGCTAATCTTCAGCTATGCTTTCTGTCATCGATATGTATTGCAGCATACAAAAGTATAGCAACAGCAGCAGAAGTAAACTTCACATTCTAAGATTTCTTGAAGCTACAGTTACTGTAACTTTAGATAATTTTCTCGGTATTTTGATTCCAGTTTCCTGGCGTATTTGCGTATTTTGAAATACCCATTAATGTGTGTGTCAGTGGGGCGTGTCAGTTTGACTTGCATTGTGTCAACAATTGAATTCAAATACGGACTTGAATGGGTCGTAGGACACCGCGAGTCAGTGGAAAGTATCACTACTTTAATTTATTGTAGGATTTTCCTTAAGAAAAGTGCTCTACTCTTAGCGGAAACGATACCTTCAACAAGAGATGACATCATATTGTTATGTAGGTCATTTCCCCCTAACTCATTCTCAGGTCACTGTCCTTTACGATCTCACGACCTTTAATTCAATTAATCATGTTTGGAATGTTCTGGAAATTTAATTAGTAGTGTAAGGGAGATAATTTTAGAGCATTAATTAGCATGTCGATGAAAGTTCTAGATTGTTCTTATATTCTCTTATATAACCACTTGAATATAAATATGCAACCGGCATATCATTATCACGTTTCTAGTTTCATATTTACTGTTCCTTAAAACAACTCTTTCGAGAGAATAACCAGTGTAAATCTGAGGTCTCATTCGGGGAAGAAAAAAGGCCAACAGGACGGCGCACGTCAAACCAACTTGAATTGATCCGTTAGCTCAGTTGGTAGAGCATCCGAACTAAATTCGGGGGACGTGGGTTCAAGTCCTATACATGGGTCATTTTTTCAAGCCCCAAAAATTTGCTTTGCAGAGACACTCAGATGTTGGATCTCGATCTTTTGTCACAAGTTGTAACTGTACTGTCATGGATATTTTATAAGCTTACATCCGTATTAAAATATCTCAAAACGTCGTTGGATGATGTAAAGGACACGGACAAATGTAACAGTTGGTGATATATAAAGAACCAATGCAAAAACTGGCGATAACAAACTGACATTAAAACAGAGACGGATGTTACACTGTCAGTATAGACACAGAGGAACATAAACAGAGTCGCAACGCTTGCATGCCTTTTGTTCCATGGTCGTCTCGGTAGACTATTGGCTTTTCATATTAAAATGAGCTCCAAAGGTGTTAAACTTTTTGGAGGCTTTGTTTGTGGTTGATAATTACACGAGATTATGCGAAAAATACGACGAGATGGCATCGTACTGCCAGTCGCGTAGCAACCATAGTTACTTTGTGAGCTCTCAGGCCAGAAACACTGCTTCACGCCAATCAAAACATAACACGCCAGCAGTTTCATAAACATGTCCTTCCTTGACGCACGTGTAAAAGAGGGTACGACTGACCGTAAACCATTGAGTAAAACCAGACAGTATCGATAAAAGACTTTCAAATTTGGTTCAAACGCACTCATTATATATTCATAAAAATATGAGAGGAATTTTTAAAACGATAAAACTCATTTTCCTGAAGCTCAAAACACTCCCGTTTTCGCCAGCACGTCAATTCTGCTCAGCACCACACAACAACAACAACACAAACTTTGCCGAACATACTTTCACTTAACACTTGGCGAAAATCCGAAAACTACCGAAGGATTCATGGTCGGCACTCTTCGGAAAAGAGAGGCGAGAGCAACCTGAGGCGAGGCGAACATGGATGGGTTACGTAACCGCTTCATGCCTTAAACAATACCCGTTGCCACTCTATCTATGTTTCTCTATGGTATAGATAACGGTTTTGCACTAATAATAGCTAACGCCGAATAATACGACTGAAAGAAATGAATAGGTTCAATGATTTAACAGCCATCGGCTTATCAATTTAGTCCGAACTATGTTAAACTCCACGCAGTTGACCAATGTAACGTGTACTTATTGGAACATGCTGTTGTCCCATAATAATTACACAATATAGTGCCATAGAGGGAAGACATCAATAATCAACGATTTGTCCTGTATTTCAATATGCAGAACGATATGGCAAAATAAAATAAAGAATGTAACCATCGTCAACAAATGGCTAGAGTATTTTTAATTATGATAATGATAAATAGGTTCGTATGTAATTCAAAACCTGCTTTGTTTCAAAATTATGTTTACAAAACTTGCATCGTCAAAGTCGTGTTGCAATTCTAATATGAAATTAACATAGTTCTCATAAATCGGACGCCAATTATTTAAATCATCACTTGAACTTTTGTGAGTAATGTCGACAGACCTCCTTCATGAGAGACTGGCATGACGCAACTTCTGTAAGCTTCACTTAAGGAAGCAACTATTTACAGATCACAATATACCAAAACAGCTGTAAATTAAACAGTTAATCAATCAGAGCCTGGGGATTTGTTTACTGTCATGTTAATAAGGGCTTCGAGACATTCTTTCTGACAATTCACCATCGCAAATAGTATCTAATAACCAAAAGGTTTGAAGACGAGTGTTTCCCGAGAAAATCTTTCAACGAAACCTCTGTTTCTTTACCATTGTATAAATCACTTTAAACTGCTTCTGACCCTTTAAAATTTGCTCTGTATCAAACACTTGCTGACAATTATTTGAGCGAAGCGATTTCAGCTCTTTCTTCAGTGCGTTTTTTTTCCTAAACATAAAATATTCTTACTTTTCTCTCTCATTTCCACACAACGTGACCTTGAGTCTATTTGAGCGCCCTCGGCAAGCATATAGTAAAAATTCTTCCAGTCGGTATTTAATTATTACATACATCTCGTTAATCATACGTTGCTCTGCAGATATCAACTTTTTGTCTAATTTTGGAACAGTGCAAAAGTTAGTATTCTGAATACTTTAATCTCGAGAGATGTGTACGACAAGGCTCTTCATTGTCAGTCCTGATTTGTATACAATTGAAATATTGGCAACGGTATTACAGTGTTACACCCTTGCTGGTTCGTTCGTTGTTGACTTTGTCAAAGTTAATCTGGTGACAGCGTCCATGCACAGATTAGCAACTTACACTTGCTTGACTTGGCTCATTAGGCAATCACACGCATGATAAAACAGCGTAAGATTATCAAGGACAAATACATGACACTGTGCATGCAGTGAAGGAGAACAACTTCAACAAGAAACCTTAAGAAAATCAGTTCTATAACACCAAGACATTTTAGGTTGGTAGTATAAATCTTTATTGGCAGTATCATACTCCAACGTATTAAAATAAAATAAGCAATAACAACAAGAAGCCTGTGCTGAGACAAGGACACCCTTTCCCCCGCCCCACCCCTGGGGGCGGACATGTGAACTGTCCCTATGGTTGATGTGCTTTTTTCGTACAATTTTCTCTTACAAGTGTGAAACAGACTACTTGACATTTATTTGTTGACTCAACTCAAACAAAGACAACCAATTGTTACTGTGGCTTTAATTGTTACTGTTTTATATTTGATGTCTCCGGAGGCAGAAAATTCAGAATCTGCGGTTTAAAGATCGCCTTGGTACATTCAAAAGTATGAACTCTCTCAACTTTACCACAGTTCCGTATGATCGTATGAATAACACTACGTCGAATAAGACTTCATAGTAAGGATGCCTTCACAAAACTGGGAATTCGAATATATTGGGGTGGTAGAGGGGGACTTTAAAGTTGTGCTCTGCCTATAGAGGGCACCTGAAAATATTTTGGTTTCCAACATTTTGACGTCATCCAATGATTCTAATATTAGTAATAATTAAACAAAACTAGAACCATTTTGTCACATTTTATGAGTTTTTTAATCTCGAAAATATCTAAAAATGTATGAATACCAATAATTATTTATAAAAACAACAAGTTGGCCTTGTTAACGGGGCAAGAAGCTACAGCTGTTGATAATATTTTTTAATATGTCTATGCAATATATAAAATACAACAAGTGCAATTTCTTGGTCTCTCTCTACAGCATGCTAAAACACACCATGTGTTTGTCGACCAAGCCTGTATATACAAATATTGGTGATAATTGAATTAGAGTCCAGACTGAAAGTTATTTGTCAATGATACAAATGCACAGTACACGTACACAGGTTGTGTTAAAAAGCTGAATACTAGACGGTTCAACATTCTATAGGGAACAGAACAAGAATGCAGTTGTATAAACTGAACAAACATACAGTCAAAATTATCAAAGTTAATACAACTTCTGCCCAGCTGCTGCCTAATGGCAGTGTAACTGTCACTGCATACCGGCAGTGACAGTGATAGTTCTGACTCTTATGTAGTTGAGGAAGAGTTTGAGTCATGGGACTCTCAATTGACAGTGGAACATATTAGTACTTGCACACAAGATCAGGCTAGAGAGCAACATATAGAAGACCGGAAGACTTAACAGTTACCAGGGATTTTTGAATTCTCGCAAACAAGAATTTCAAATACTACAGAAAAAAGATGGGGTCACCATACTTTATTTTCTACAATTGTACGATGAAAAGTCACCGTGACTGTTTTTCTCGAAAATCACTTAAAATCAATATACAAATACGTATACAAATACCTTTATAAGGAGGCAATTCGACAGCTATACTTTCCTTAACACAAACCATGTTGATAATAGTTCAGCATGCATTCGTCAGAACAGTTTCTTTGTTTTTTGCCAGGTCTTTTATTCAAGTAACGAGAAAATCACAGTATAACAGCAATGCGTTTCAAGCTCCAGTAGTATGTGCAACAAGTCAATGTTAAAACTTTTATCAACTACCATGTTTGTTTACTCTTAGATACAAATTCAAGTATTTCTTAACCTCTCTCTTTCAGGATGAAAATTAGAGATCGACATGAAGAGTCTGAGATCAGAGAAACAATCTACATTTTGCCTTAGATTTATCGATATTGAAAATTTTAAATGGCCGCCATAAAGTTAAAGGTGAATAAAGTTTAAGTGTCCTTAAAATGTACCAGAGGTGCGTTCTCACAATGGCCTTCGTGAATAGCGGTCGACATATGAACTGACTGACATATGAACTATTACTGTTTGGCAAACTGTGATGTCTTCCCCAAGACATACGCATTTTGGAATTCTTCCTTAATTTTACAAATGAGAAGAATGAAGTAACATTTTTTCACTTATGTTTTCAGGTCGTAGCAACGCATTGACAAGAATAAACGCAATGTTTAATAAATAAAGTTTCAATTGACAAGTCCTACAGGCGGATCGATATTTCAGATACGACTGGCAACTTATATTAAATTCAGAACTGTCAACAGTCGCGGCTATAAATATAGTGTGTCATATCACTTCATGACATACAATTACTGGTGAATGTCGGAAAAGCACCATTCAACTAAGATGTTCGTGCAAAAAGGGGTTCGTGCGCAGTTTTTCAGCGGGTGGGCAAATTTTAAAACTAATCAGCGGGCGGGGGATAAATCGCTATTTACTGTGGGCGGGGAAGAAATTTCATTATTTCCAGTGAGCGGGGAGAACATTTTGATAGTGGGTACTAGGAAATACGCAGAGGGAGGGGAAAGCCGTGGTTGATAGAACTTGAGGGGAGATTAAGCGCTTAACTTAGAGAGAAGAAATGTGACAAGGTATACTGTTAACTGCTCGCATGGTTTTGCGTTGATCTGGGTTAACTAGTATAGCGTCTAAGCTTAAAGGGCAATTGCGAATTTCAGAAATGGGGAGAGAGCAGTGGAGGGCTTGAATTGTTGTGGGAGCGGGCAGACCATAGGTGCTCAAGGGCAACGGGCATCAGAATTCAGAGAGGGGTACATTTTCCGTGTATGCCAGTGGGAGGGCAGTTACGAACAGCTCTACTTTTCCCCTCCAAATTTTAGGTAAAGATCAAAAATAAGTGAAATCGGTATATCAGCGTCCAAATCATATTTTGTGATGGTTTTGCGAAATTGTTAAAATGTAGGCCTATACCAGTTGGCGGTAACTGAATGTGAAGCAGGAAACTACACTGTTTTTACTGCGAGCAGTTTTCTTCATCTGCTTGACTGCAAATTTCAAGGGTCGTGACGCATATGAGCATTACCGCAATGCCTAGTATCCTTCTGAACAGCTTGGTATAATCTATCGTTTTCCTTCGTCAATATCTTTCCCAATTGATACGGTTAAGGGTGCATGACCGACTTTGAGAACACACCTGGTAATCTCGGGTTGTTGTAATTACGGTGAGTAACTATACATAAACTCAATAAAAATGCTAGCAAATATCCCCGAATATTTCCCTTGTGTTGTTCACAGCGTGTCCTTTCTTCCTCTTTGTACTACTATTCTCTCAGATTAATTAGTTTAATGTATTTTTAGATCAAAATCGTTTTACTGTCATCATTTACGCCGGTTAAACTACTATACTATCGACCTCTTCGTTCGTTCAGAAGCGAGGTTTAATCGGCGTTATCAAAGCAGACTGAACAAGGAAATTAAAAACGTCACATGAATGCGAGGACAATGGATTTGCGATAATTGTAATTTAGTTTTTCATCTAATACGTTTGAAATAGGTCACATCGGTTTTTCCACCAGGAAGCAAATAACGAGGTCAAGTTTTTTTCATTGCTGACGCGCTGGAAGTTCACAGAGCGATTCTTCTTGGCATGCAAACAATTTTTTTCTCATATTATAGAACAAGCACTCGTTTGCGACCTTATGGTTTTAACTTTTAACTACGTAAGGCCAAAACCGTGACAATTATGTGTTCTGTTAGCCCAACATAGTACAAACTCCCGATTCTTAGCTTTTTCTCCTTATTATATTCATAAAATTCGTTGTAAATTTTGAACAGCCTTGTATTAACATTTTCCATTTTCTCTTTTTGTTGTGTCGGTAGTTTGAGAACTTGCCTAATATAGTAAATTGGGATTGTCACCATATATAACAATTTTCATCATAAAGAGGCTATGGCCTCAACCTATATGCTGCGTCTTATGTTTTGCGCCCATGTTTACGGGTCAATTCACAGCAAATGCGCCACTCTGCTCATTGAAAATCCGAAATTTCTTACATATATTGTCGAGAAACCTGTTTATTTAAGCACCGAACCCTGTCATACATATTACCTTATGCTTTACAAGCTCCAAAACGCCGTTGCTTTCCGAAGGAATGTTTTCATATCAAAGGTTCCATACTATTATGTATCACCATGCCCCAACAGAATACTTTCTCCTGTCCTTGCGTTCCCGAAGATAGCAACATTGTTTTTCGACAATTTGCCGAAGAAGCTTATTTCAGTCACATGGAATTAGCTGCCGGATTGCGAGCTGCCCTTTGAACTGACGTGACGTCAATTTCCTACGCGTGCGCAAATGACAAGTTGAACAAACTACTTTGACTTACCTGTAAGTTACTGCTTCGATATGCCGCCAAGATCCTGGATGAAATGAACCTGCGAGAGACGTCGACTCACACAAAAATTTAAACCTTACAATTAGGCAGTGACTAAACAAATAACCTTGGATTCAATACATTCTTTTTGGGGTATGAAGGGGGCTTCCCCCAACCTTAAGGGGTGAAACATTTAACATTGGGGGGGGGCTGGAAGATTGACTCTGGAGCATTATTTTTTTTTCTCCCTGAACTGAGTGTATTCCTGGCATATTGTTTCACTTCCCCCTTCAGGCAACTCTTTTTTTTCCCTCGCGATGAAGTATACCCGCTGAAATGTGAATATTTGTTGCCCATTTTGTTCATATGCTTTTCATCCCTTGACATGTAGTGAAAGAAATATAAAGCATCACAACGCGTACACGGAACTATGGCAAACAGCATCCACTTCAAGAAGCCAGGAAGTTTTTAAGAAAACAGAAACATCATTTACTACAGCAAAATTACTGATGGAGACAAATAAGAAGTCATTTAGGTCTTAATCCGTAAGAAAACCACTGCCGCTGTTACTGATTCAATTTGTTCTAGGTAGTAGTCGAAAAGCATATGTGGCACAAACCGACTAAGGTTTTGAAAGACTTCAATTGCAAATGGAATAAAGACATGACACAATTAATCAAATTATTTGGGGGAATGGGGAGTAGCCCCCTCTGGATGCAGAAATTTTTAATTTTTACATATTAAAATGGATTAAATGATGCTTCTATTGTCTTTAAAACTTTCCGGCCATTGTCTATTTTAAAGAGAGCTTTCGTGAAGACTCAAAATGTATTAAACAGAAAATGATTTTCTATTGCTACCATGTCAATTGAGACAAGTAAATATCCCAATAGGAAAAATTTATCTTTGTACACTTCTTATACAAAGAAATGCAAATCCATGCAAATATAATACAAATGCAGCTTCTGAATATATAGTACAGAGGAGCTTGGGATTTCTCATATTTTAAAAGTTTATATGCATTGGTCAAATTCAGGGTACGGCTATTACAAACTGCAGCTTCTATTTGGACATTAATAGGTGTATCTTTTAACAAGCTTTATAAACAAAATAAACAATGGAATACGTTTGTTGACAAGTCATCATAAGCCTGGCCGCATCAAAGAACAACAGTGGTGACACGATATCCGATGCAGGCTACGTAAATAAACTGACCTGAGTATTTAATATATTTTCAGGTTTTAAGTGTGAGAAACTGTAGCAGAAGCATGGCAAATGAATAACGCTTGTTATTTCAAAATGAAACACTAGGTAATACATAACAACAAGGAAAGCCCGAGTTAAAATATTAATCAAATCAGAGCATTAATGAAAAGAAATGTCATGAATTCTGATTTTATGAAAATGTCATGACCAACGAGTGCGCCAAAAATGAAAGATGTTATGACTCGAAAATAGGATACCCAAAGCGCGCACCGATATTGTGGGATATGATATCAATGGATTTTCCAAAGGTCAGGCCTAAAATTAAAAATATAATACATGTGAAATACAAGAAAAGTCTGAGTTAAAATATTCATCAAAATATGCATTAATGAAATGAAATATGAAATGAATTCAGATTTTATGAAAATGTCGTGACCAAAGGGTGCCAAAAATAAAAGTAAAGACTTAAAGTAACTGTCCGTGCAATACTTTTTACTTCCTATCTGCTAGCCATTTTAATTTTATTTTTTTCTGTCATCCTTGGATGGACTTTTTCTTTGAAAGGTAACCTCTTGGAATCTTTATTTTTCAAAAATCTTCTAAGCCCCCTCGATATCTAACGGTCCGACCCTTACAGGATATAATACGGAATGCGGAAGTCGATGTAAGCCTTCACCGGCTTACATTGACTTCCGCATTCCGTATTATATCCTGTAAGAATGGGATTGGTGAAACACCGGGGAAATCAATCCTGTTGATGTCCAATCCCCTGATCCGAACCAATCAGTAGGAGACTTTTCAACGCCACATTAGAAGACAAAGGACATTACTCCCACATAAATGAGGTACGTCTTGTACAGTTACACATAGCTCTGCATGGCAGGGCTGTGTGTTACCGGCGTTATACGGCCTCCCACCACCACTGTGAGAGCAGAGTTAAGTTACACAGTAAAAAAATAATTGCCTGTGTGACAGGCCCTGTACAGACCCTGATACAACCCTGTGATACAGGTCTGTGTTAGCAAAGACGTTCTATTGCTGTGACAGGGGCTGCGCCGGCTGATATGCAGGTCTGTATCCAGGGCTGTGGGGACAGGACTGTGTACAGTGTTGTGGACACGGACCTGTGACAGGGTCTGAAATTTCCGACTGTCTTCGGCACTGTATTTACAGGACTGTACACTGCTATGTGAAGACAGACCTGTAACAGAGTCTAGAATTTTTTTATGTGCACACAATTATGCCTGTATTCATTTCTGTCAACAAAATTAGCCCATTTTTCTGAAAATATACACCCCTAAAATCTGACAAATGTTCAGATACTGTAACAGGCCCTGTAAATTCAACACTGACACACCACTGTTTGTACGCAAGCCAGTCATGTGGTCACAGCACTGTGGATACACTCAGAAATTATACATCACTGTATACATTCCTGTAGTACCAGGCCTGATAGAGACCTGTTCATACAATCCTGGTATCTGACCTATTTTACAGGTCCTGTAACAGAGGTTATTTCTTAGGGACTGTTACAGGTACTGATTAGACCCTGTTACAGGTATGTAGTGAAATCTGCCTGTAGTTTTCTTGCCGTGTAGATGTACCATCTCAGCCTTTGTCCAGACATTTGTAACGTGATGCCCGAAGTGGCCCTCTCGGGGATTCATTGACTTATACATTTATTACATTTGTCTTCTGTGTGTTTGGGTGACATTCCTGGTAAATCACAGCTTTTTTCTGTAAACTATGAAAGATTTCCTGTTCTCATTTTCATTTCATTTTTCAAGACAGAAACTTCATGACTTCATTGGAAAATGTCATTTGCCTTTGTAACTCTTTGTTTCTGATCGACAAGTTTGAACCACGCTAAGTCAAGTGACTAAAGAAGGCATGCATTTTGTAGCTTAGGACAAGTTTTTTTCTTGAATGGAATTCACTC
>LD363728.1:4872-16466 GCA_001465055.1 Ptychodera flava
CAGTAATTGAAAAAAAAACCAAACAAATGTAAAGGACGGGTGCATGTGACGAGATAACGTATCGCATTTTTAAAGTGTACAATATCAACTTACCTCGCACTTTCGGTAATGTAAACACTTGGGGGGAGCCATTGAACCATTGAACTCTTCTCTTCTCTTCTACCATAGACAGTTCTCGCTATACTGTCTATGTTTATAAAAATAAAGTCATCTGGCATTTTGAAATTTCTGTAGGCTCATATCGAAGTCGGGCGATTCCATGGCTCTTTGGGGCAATTAAGTGTACGTCGAGCTTAAGGAATGTGGTTACATTCGCGATGTTTTATTCGAAGTCATTTATTCTAGGGCAAATGCACACAATTTATGCCGTTGGAAATACTGGCCGCTCATAAACAAGACAATAAACTCAATATGTGTGCATCTTTACTTTTATTGTCAAAGTGCCAACAACACCTACAAAATACAGAATAGTTCAGTCCAGGTATTTGCAACTGTGCCATCAGACTGGTCAACCGAAAATCAACCATAGGTGTCTTTTGGCACGCGTATACGCCAGACACCTAGGCGACGGTAATCCGCACCACTTATCACTATCTTGAAGGTACTCCTCCCCCTATACCACTGGCTATCCCGCCCTCAAGCCATACGTCATTCGACCAAGCATTGTTATTGTAATTTCCTGCATAAAATTAACAGCGAGGTCAACCGGTCAAACTCTCTCGGCATTTTCTCTCATGCTACTGATCGGACATACCATGTTTGGTCCCAGAATCCCATAATTTTGCCATGTTTCAGGCATTCATTGTCTTCAAATCTTGCGTATGATGTTTGTGAATATATAGTGACTAAACTTGAGTCGAAAAAGACTGAAATTGTTTCGTTTTTTGTAGGAGAACGCATATGTTTCAAAATGTGTTCCTTGTATGACCATTTGACCCCTCTTTGCACATGTCACGAAAGTGCATGCCCATCATGATTATTCAAATTTCTAATACAGTCAAAGCGATGCTATGAGAATTTAAAAACTACCGCCCACTGTATGCAAATGCTTGTGTCATCAGTAATCGCCCTATTGCGCGCCCACGGTCCTGTAACTTCCTGTTTAACGTTTTTTTTCTTCACGACCGGTCGTGGGGATAAACATCGAGAGAAAATAAAGTATTTTTCGACGTTTTCCCCTCACGAGCGGTCGTAGGGTCATAGCGATGCATGTCGTGAGAAAATAAAGTATTTTTCGAAGTTTTTCCTTCAGAACCGGTCGTGGGGTCGTTGCCATGGACAATGAGAGAAAATAAAGTATATTTTCAAAGTTTTTCCTTCGAAACCGGTCGTGGGGTCGTGGCTGTAAAGTGTTGAATTTTTCTCCGACATTTTAATATACGACCGGTTATAAGGTCGTGGCTCATACGCAGAGATTGTTTCATTTATTGTCGTATTTTGGACACAAATATTTAACCTTTTCACTCTATGGAGAAAACGGCAAATGTACACGTCAGCAAATACGTGCTTTTGTTCCGTGTGTTCACAGTCCCTCTACCATGGCATGAGTCGCGGGACTGTGGTATGTTGCGCTCCGTAAACTTGACCTGCTGACCTCTGACGAACAAGGTGCATTGCAGTGGAGTTTTGAATGTCCCGTGTATACATAATACAATATCATCGCTTATTCTCTTATTATCACAGCAATAGGAATGCATAATAGACAGACACCAGAAGCACGATCCTTTGATTAGGATGCCACCAACCCGCCTATAAACGGCGTGACCGACTCTTCTTTTACGTCTGATACTTCGGTGATTGCAAGCGATACGTGTTCGGCACAACATTGCTCACTGCAACGGGTAGAGTTTTGCAGGAACTGTAATGATGCGGCTATTGAAGACTTTATTTCAGGCCCCAGTGTGATAGAGCAAGGCTGTTATCGAATCAGATGTTGTCAGTTCTCGGGGAGTTCCACCCCTATGTTCCCAAAATCCGACACGCGACATACCTATGTTCCGACATTTAGTGTCAAAATGTGTAAAATCCTATCGGAAAGTCCATGTTTAAAAAACAGGTATACACTTTTTGCCTAATTTAAGTATTTTCAGTTCTATTTAAAAACATAAATGTACAGAAAAATACTCAATTAGAGCGTCTGTACCGAAACCATACTGTTAATGTATTACATCCAAAAGAGGTGATTGTACTCAGGCTATTCCCAGAAATCGATTTCAAGATCATGTGTGTAAACAGGGCGGAATTTGTTAACGATTTCAAAACAGACAACTCACGCCCACTGCATCCGATTGTGCCCGTTGTGAAAATCAAACCCAGAATTAGGCTTAAATAATTCAACACATGATTGATATATTGTCAGAAGATACTTTAAAATTTTTTGCGTATATAGTTCTGAACGCTTTTAAAGACTCATTTCTCGTGACTGGTTTCTCCAAATGTAGAAATTATTGCGGGTTTTTGATGTGGATTTGATTTTGGTCTTTGCTCTTCCATTTTTATTTGAGAACAACCCGTCAATGCGGATGGCCGAGATATTGAGATATGTTAAAACGATATTCTTGACGATATTATACGTAAAATTAAATAAATTTAACAAATGGAAACCATGCAATAGACAGGGAGAACAAGCAATTATCGTGATAATGTTTCAAAACGCAAGTATTCCAAGGATTTTATAAGGGATGCATATTTGACATACGGGTGATATTCAGTTTCTTCCTTTATGACAAAACAATTATGTGTGTTTAAAGTCCTTGCATACTCCCCGACACTGTATTTTCAAAAATACTCCTTGCAGTAAATGTTTATGTGCTTTATTAATTGCCCGATCTGATACTGGGCCCTATTAACAAAGCAAAAAATATCTAGAACTTGCAACTTGAAGAAACAGTGACTGCATATTCGGCTGATAAAAACGATTGTTTTCGCGATTAATATCTCGAATATCTCGGTCTGCGAAAAATAACATAACACAATCGAAAGGAGAAAAAAAAGAACGAAACAAAACGTGAGTCCTATCAGTAACTGTCAACGTATCAACATATAAAATACAATGTAGAATACGTATCGTGGTAACATATCTTAATTGAACAAACGTTTCCTTGATACTTACCAGTACCGCTTTTCAGTTAGTAGCTCACTGATGCAACTGGCCATAAAAAAAAACCGGATTAAGAGTAGGCCCTATTACTTTCTCATTTTTTCATAATTCTAATTTGGATGAGAAGGGTGTCCCTATGACACGAATATGTTGAGATGATGTGGATTCTACTGTATTACTATACAATTAAATGCAGTGTGGTCTTTATTTCCCAAATAAATATGACACAGTAATCGCTTTGTAGAGGTCAAACTCCCATTATTTTACGAAAGAGTAGACAATAAAATATGGATCATCAGGAATGGATCAAATCTTTATTCCGGTGCAAACTTGTACGATTTTTCTTCTATTGTACCACGTTCACCAACCAGCGGCAAGAATTGAAGTGAAGTCCGTCGTCTACAAAACATTTAAAACTTTTTTTACATATCTATTACATTGTAAGTAGGACTTGACAACCGGAAAACTAGTTAAAGGCATGCGTTGGCACCAGATTGTCTCATCAGAAAATTTACCAACCTGATTACAATTTCAATGGAAAACAAAAGGTTATCACACCTCCGTAATCCTCTTATAGACTAGAACAAAGGCGATCCCAGGGATCGCGAGCAATGCCTTTAATGCAGAACATTTCCATAGCTGGGGGTGTCGGAACATAGGGGTGTAGGAACATGGGGCGGTCACCCTAGGGGAGGACATCAAGCGTCTGAGTGTAAAAGACTACATACATTTGTAAATTTTAAGCAACGTAAACAAGCCCTCCTTGCGTTCTCCCAATGGATACCGGATTCAGGTTAACCCAGGTACCGCGGGTTAATTACATAATCATGTCAATTTTGTGCGAAAAATGAACGGATAATATCTCAAAATATCGAAGGAATTTCGTACTCTTCATCTGCCACTCGGTGTACACAGACGTTTTGTCTTACCACACGTAATGAATGTTATTTAGAATGATATATGCGATGCCATGTGTGATACGCTACCAGGCGACTTTGAGATTTTTTTTCCCACTCGCGAATCTCTTGAACTTACACAACCCTGGGCGATTGTCTGATCCGATGTCTTGTCTATCTATCTGTCTGTTCGTCTTTCTGTCTGTTGGAATGATATTTAAGGCTGCGTTCACAAATAACGGGGGGTGAAATTTTATTTTTTCAGACCCGCCTCAATAGGGTTTCTTTAGGGCTGCCATTATTGATAATTGCCATACTTACATGATAATGGTATGTGCCAAAAGCCCCCATTAAAGGGAAAGATAGGTCCAGCGAATTTCATCATTTATCCCTTCTGATAGAACCCTTGAATAAGAGCAGCTCGAATTTGCCACATACTTGCACGCACTGACGACTATGGCGCGATGAAAAGAGAAGTTGAAGTAGACGACATGTATGCTCGGAATCTAATGGAAGCGAATTGGCTCATGGTAGCTGCGTGCTTGATGTCATCGGCGATACAGACGATTGGAGCTATCAGTGAGAGGAATACTGTCAATATGCATGAACAGTTCAGATCACATATAAGACGACCATGGGGAATTCGGACAGCTATATCAACATCGATTATTACTTTCACCCGACTGAAATCAAACCATACCAATTTTAACCAAGATATGTGATAATGGGAAAGCATCTCCACACATATCTTAGTTGTTTGCATTTTGTATATCATTCCGTGAAGGGAGCCGCTGTGCTTGTACAGATCCCGAACTTGAATGGAGACACTAAGTTGAAGTGACCCTGCTATCCTTCAACGTTATATTTTGAAAACAGTTTTTTTCATCAGTAGCTCAAAATTAACTTTTGGTTCGTGAATGATACGGAATGATCGACTAATTGTATGTGTAACCATGTAAATCGAGCTTGGCCAGATCTTTAAGGTTGCGAAATCTCTGATATATCGGAAAATATTTATCCGCGATTTGACAAATCTATAATATCGTCTATTTTTCGAAGTTGGGGTCGAACTTAGGAAATTTGGCTTGCTCAGATCTGTACAGTGAGAAATGCCCCGATATATATTGGATATTTACCCGCAATTTGAAAAATCTAGTATAGTCTATTGTTGTAGGCCTAAAGAATGTATTTCGCGCAAGACCAGCCAAAACTTCTGATGATGTCCAATCGGTCCTCTGTCCAAGTCCCGATCATCAAGTAAAAGGTATTAAATGTAAAAAATGTATTTCGTGCTAGGCCCTCCCAAACTCCCGATGATATCCGATCGACCCTTTCGACGAAGTTCAAATAGTAATGTGTATGACAGTTTCGTGTGGACACCTAATGAAAAAATGCATTTAATGTAAAAAAAATATTTTTCGTGCATGAATAAATCTAATACTGTAAATCATGCATGATTCTTGACTACCGACCATGGATGCTATTTTTGAATTGAGAGTCGGACAGAGGTAGTCGGATGGTCAGATCTGTTGGGTGGTGAAATCTCCGATATACATCGGATATTTACCCATGATTTGATTTGCATGTCTTGTATCATAGTGTAAGTCCGAAATCACCGATATTTATCGGGTTAATATCGTTGATTTTGCAGACCTGCGCTGTCGAGATAAGAGACACTTTGCGTCGTGTAGTTTCGTCTTCGGATATTAGGAGTCCCAAAATCGCCCATCCTCCAAACTGGCGATTTTAGACTATGTCAAGATACTAACCAAATTGTGTAGTATCGTCTTGTATCGATATTAGAGTCCCGAAATCCCTACTAGTACCTCGCCCGACTTTATTTAGCCACTCTCTTCGGAAAAGCTGTTCTGTGGGGAAAAGGTAAAAACTAACACCGTTTTTGTTCTTCCTTGGGTCATTTTTGCACCCAACTGCACAACAGTTAATCTTTTTTCATGCTACTGAACACTCGGTTAAAAAGTTGCAGAATTGCACTAATCATAGTAGTCAGACAGCCAAGCGCTGACTGGTACATATAGACACTATAAACCGATCGCGAGTGACGTGCGTTAACTTTTGAATACACTGTAAACCGGGCGATTCGGAGCACTTTTGCCGTCGAAAATGTAACGTAAAAAATGCGCTTAAAATACATGACAATTACCATATACGTAAATTATATGTTGACCTATGACGCTCATTGACTTTTTACAAAATTTCCTTTCAGTTATTTTCTGAATCATGTCAAATTGAGCACTCTCTGTGACACAAATTCATCAACCGGGTTCGGGGCAATTTACTGCAAAACCAGAAAGACAGCAGAACTCAGAATTTACAGAGAGGAAGTTCCATATAAGCTCTATCGAAATGGCTACTTTCTAAATCTTTAAATGCTTGCGTCATGGTAGGTGTCAAAATTAACGATCTGATTTCCCTACAAACTGAGAGGCCTCTCTGGTCGCATGCTAATCAGACGAGACTAGCGACCCCGGCATGCAGGCTATGACCTCTGCCTATTCTTATTTTAATGTTAAAACAAAAAAACCAAGAAATCTAGTTGTTGTTGTTGTTTTCTGTATTGTTATTTATGTTTATTAGTCATGATGTTGTTGTTGACAAATAAAATTCAACTAACATAAATGTTGTGTTGTGGCTGTTTCAAACGCAATATAAATGCCATTAGAAATCGTACAAGGACACTATCATTCTTTGACACAATCTATGCCAACGTTTGTGCATGTGAATTGTATTACGATTTAGGCATGATACAGTACACAATATACGCAAATTGACCGAGTTGAAGTTTGAAACGTTAAAAATCAGATTGTAAACAAAATCATGTGAAGGCTGGACCAAAAAAAATTGTGAACGACCTCTCAGAAAGTAATTATAAAATCTGAATTTGTCGGTGATGTTGGAATCTCCAGGAATCACTCATCAGTCAGTACATAGATAACCATGCTTTTGGGCCATCTGCACATTGCAAAAAAATCCAGTGTTTTTGTAAATTGTTCTCACATTAATTCGATTGTAAAAGATTTATGCTTTGGCCGTTTCCTGTCGATTTTTGCGATTTCAATTTTTTGCTTGACAAGGCAATTCTAACGACAGGGTAGCAGGCTAACATTCGACCTGTAAAACATTGCCAGCTGTACGCATGCGCTGTGTGAAGTTGCCCTCATTTACCTTTATAGTCACAGAAGCGAAAAGCGTGGAGAACAAACAGTAGAGATAAATTGGAACTGTGCGGAGAATTGTGTCCTAGCAGAGAAATTTGAAACAGTGCGGAGATATTTTAAACAGTAGAGAGAAATTTCAAAAAGTGCCAAGAATTTGAAACAGCGCGGAGAATTTTACACAGCGCCGAGATTTTTTTTTCACAATGCAGAGATTTTTGAACAGCGCCGAGATTTTTACACAGCACGGAAAATTTCCAAGACGCGCTCTTTGAAATAAATTTATAAATTATTGATAAATTTTACACAGCGCGAAGATAAATTTTACACAAATTTTACACAGCTTGGAGATTTTTACATAGCACGGAGAATTGTCTTTTTCATCCACGGTAATCGAGCGACACGATGACATCGTACAAACGAGGCAACACAACGGGCAACTCAAGTTGCTCGTTGCACTGCATATACTATTTGTCGGGTCATTTTTTCAGATCCCTTGGCTCACTGACAGAAAACTCCTGAATACGTCGCATGATGTTGGTATGATGCGTTGTGATGTCTCATAAGCTTCTGTGTTGTCTCGGCAAAGTTAGTCATTTTAATGATGGGTTAGTTTATTGTAAACCACATTGTGGCACTGTCTACTTGAAGTAAAATGAGAGTCAAATAAAATACGATAGAATCCCAATCACACACGTTAACCAATTGCAGTGAACTCCAATTCACATATGGTTTTCTCAACCCAGAAGTGCCTTTATTTAAATAGAAAGCAGCATGCAGTGGACCCTATTCAAAATTGGTTTACCCCAACCAAGTTCCCCTTCACACGGACTGTCCCCCGACACGAATGCGTTCAGCTCAAAAACGAGCTTCAAGCAGTGTAGTTAAAATGAGTTGAGCTTCAAAGGTAATCTAGGGAGTCCGATTCCAATGAGTCGCGGCCCAAAGCGAATGCACTTGACGAGTCGCATAGAGGTTCATGAGAGTCGCATAGAGGTCCGTGAGAGTTGGATGGAGGTTCGTGAGAGTTGGATGGAGGTTTGTGAGTAGCATGGAGGTCCATGAGAGTTAGATGGAGATTCGTGAGAGTTGGATGGGGGTTCGTGAGTAGCATGGAGGTCCGTGAGAGTTGGGAGGAGGTTCGTTGGATGCCGGTTGGCTCAAAATGTTAGGAGTTAATTTTGGCATGGGTCCCGCGCCATATAGTGTTGTTTAATCAGCTTCTTCAGAATTTGATAAATAAAGTGTTCAATACAAAATTCGACTTTTGTTGCCTTTTCCAGGGTAAAAACGAATGCGGGAAGCGAGCGAGACTTTTTGTCGTCAGCAGCTCCAGAGATTGCAATAGATCTCATACCAGTGCTACATGTAGTGTACAGACATCCCTCAAGTCGGAGGAGTGGCCTGCTCACTATGGCCACAGATAAGTAGAGAAACAGATTAGCAACGGGTATTGTTCAAGGTGCGTAAGCCCTCCATGTTCGCCCCGCCTCAGGTAGCTCTCGCCTCTCTTTTCCGAAGAGTGCCGACCATTCACTCTTCAGCTGCTTCTGGATTTTCGCAAATTTTTAAGTGAAAGTATGTTCGGCAACGTTTGCGCAGTTGTTGTCGTGTGGCGCTGAGTGTAATTGGTGCGCCGGCGAAAACAGGAAAGTTTTGAGCTTCGGGAAAGTGAGTTTTTTCCATTTTAAAAATTCCTCTCACATTTTTATGAATATATAATGAGTGTGTTTGAACCAAATTTGATTCCAAATTCTTTTATCGATTCTCTCTGGTTTTACTCAATGGTTTACGGTCAGTCATATCGTGGAAGGACGTGTTTATGAAACTGCTGGCATGTTATGTTTTGATTGGCGTGAAGCAGTGTCTCTGCCCTGAGAGCTCACAAAGTAAGTATGGTTGCTACGCGACTGGCAGCACAATGCCATCTTGTCGTACTTTTCGCATAATCTCGTGCAATTATCAACCACGAACAAAGTCTCCGAAAAATCTAACCCCTATGAAGCTCATTTTAATTTGAAAAGGCCATAGTCTGCCGAGACGACCATGGAACAAAAGGCATGCCGCGTTGCTAGACTGTTTTCCTATTTGTTCGTGCTATGGCTGATCAAACGCGAGCCGAACTGAAGAACTTGGCGTGACGGAAACCGATGTTTTTTTTACTGACGAGGAGCGAATACAACCGGCTCTGACTGTGACCACAACTCTGCTTCCGACCGTGGCCCTAAGTTCGCGATATGTCGAATTTTCGGAAAGCGACAAACAAAATCTCGTCGAGGATAATAGTGGAAGAGCTACGAGTTGTGCTGTCAACCAATTTCAAAAATGGATGACAGCAATGCGACCAACTGAGGCGAGACCTGTGCACGATTTTCCTCCGGACGAACTTGACGGCTACCTCGGCAGTTTTTTTGCAGGTGTTCAGCAAAAAGACGGTGCAGAATATGAACCGCACATCTTAACATCGTATCAGAGGGGAATCGACCGCTACCTCAGTGAGAACGGATAGGCGTTTTTCATCTGTCGCGATCTACAATTTCGACATTCGCAAGAAACACTCAAGGCGAAACGTTCTCAGCTAAAATTGCAAGGAAAGGAAATAATCCAAATGCTGCCAGAGAGTTCTCCGAACGCAAATATAAGATGCTGTATGAGAAAAGCGTCATCGGTACGCACAGCCCAGAAGCATTATTGTTTCTTGTTTGTAGGACTATAATGCAACTTTCAGGTCATAAAAACGTCCAAAGCATAAATCATTATGCTGTCAATTCTAAGGACGATCAACATCGTACGTCCGAGATTTTGTCGCAGTCACGGGGTTCTCGTGTGATACCTTCAGCTTCGGCAGGAGCACTATTACCAAGCCGCGTACATCAGAGCAACCGTGTGCTATTGGTCACAGAGGAAGTCCGCGCTGAAGGCGTCGCTTCGACATCAGCTCCGGCCCCGGTTGTCGCCGCAAATATCAACAACGTCGTAGCTGCTAGTGAAAACTCTCTTAAAACAGCTACAGGTGGTGATTTTGGAGGCGCGACCCTAAACAACTGCAAATTTAACGTTGCAATCAACATCGGTGCATCAAGGTCTCCAGCACGAAAACGCCGACGAGTTGCTGTCATTTATGACAGTAGCGACAACAGCAGTCAAAGTCAGCCCAGCTAAAATCTTAGTTGGCTGCAAAAAGAGTCCCTTTGAGGACTAAACATCCTTACCATAAACGGCCCTTTTCAGGGCCACCTAATCCTCAAGAAAGAGAACTACCGCTACGTTTATTTAAACCGCTTAATTTATGTTCGATCTTCACTTGCTGTGGGTTGGTGCGGCACACGTACGTACGTGACCCACAGCGCGAGACAATGATTGATATATTTGTCCTGAAAGTATCATGCTCACGTGACTGATCTCGATATTGTCATTGGTAGTAATGGCGCAAAACTGTTTTAGAAGAAGATTTTTAAGTGATTAAATTAATATCAATCAACAACTAATTAATTATGCAAAATCAATGTATCTCAGGAACTAGATAGGTTCCTGGTTCATGAGGGTTAGTGTAGGACCAACATTTTTTGACAATTTTTGGATGACCTTTAATAACCTTTGACCTACTTTCAGATATCATGGCTCCAATAGAAAAACTATTGCACCAAATGACTTGCAATTTTACACATAGGCAAAACTCAACAACAATATTTATTTGGTTATCATGCCGACTGGTCACATGACCCTTCAGTTATCTTCAATTGAAGCATTTAAATCGATCTCATTTGCATACAAATTAATTAATTAAAGTTCCGTAAAATGTATTTGTAGACCATATGTTACGCTCGTGTATACCAAATTTCAAGGTCACAGGCCTGTTCGATTTTAAGAAGATTTTTAAAGTTACTAATATTTTTCAGATTTTTCAATGACCTTTGACCTGTGCTATACCTCTGCAGCTAACCTAGGCCAATGCCTTATTCTGATCTATATCTGAGCCCAGGAGGGTTGGTGTGTAATGAAAGTTGATCAGTAGGGGACCAAATTGTACATCAAAATTTTGGGGATATTCTCTGACCTTTCACCCGTGTAACATACTGCATCTCATTAATGATTTTAGTTTAAATAGGTAACGATGGGAACAAGGCTTTTTGACAAACTGTCACATGACCAGCTACCTCCTGTACCTCATTAGTTATGCACATATCTAATTCATGGTTTCCTAATAGAGTTATTGGTCTGAGGTTTGATACACAGGGACAACTGCCAGAGTAAAGTTTTTTTCATAATATCAGGTGACCTCCGTGACCTTTGACCTCAAATATTCATATATGTACATTATTATTATTATTATTATTATTATTATTATTATTATTGTACTTGGGCCTCAGCCCAAGTACATTTGTTTTCATTCCGTGGGAAAAAACTGTAAGGTATAACCAT
>LD363728.1:34649-50043 GCA_001465055.1 Ptychodera flava
CAAGCTTTCTTTGGTAATCTCGCATGATTAGCGGTGGTCGACCGATCAGTTGTAAAACGCGGTGGATGTACGAACTTGATGCTATTATTCGCCCAGATATAAAACGTGGAGTTGACAACAAACTTTTTAATGCATGCAGAGGTTTATTAGCAAGCGTTCTTCTTATTGGCCAGAATAACAGCGGGGGCTGTCAATCATTTTGTATTTGCTTACGTCACTATGTACACAGTCCGTCTCACCGCCTGTACTTTGCAAGAAGTCCAAGTCGGTGAATCCGGCAGAAACTAACTCACTACTGCGCAGACTCAAACGTGACGCATTCAATCGCTGGGAAAACCTGGCGTGAGCTGCCAAATTCCGGATAGGTTTGTACGAAATAGGAGAGACACAAGAGAAACTATTATAAATGATTTTATTTTTTTAAAATTCACCGACTTGAACCAAGTCTATGGCGTGGGTGCTAAGTGGTGACAAACATATCGAAACCGTTCAGTGCGGTAAAGATCTTGGTACATTAAGAAAGGCCATTAGGCTTTCTTTAATCACAGAGTTATATAGACAGAGTAGCAACACTTGCATGCCTTTTGTTCCATGGTCGTCTCGGTAGACTATTGGCTTTTCATATTAAAATGAGCTCCAAAGGTGTTAAACTTTTTGGAGGCTTTGTTTGTGGTTGATGATTACACGAGATTATGCGAAAAATACGACGAGATGGCATCGTACTGCCAGTCGCGTAGCAACCATAGTTACTTTGTGAGCTCTCAGGCCAGAAACACTGCTTCACGCCAATCAAAACATAACACGGCAGCAGTTTCATAAACATGTCCTTCCTTGACGCACGTGTAAAAGAGGGTACGACTGACCGTAAACCATTGAGTAAAACCAGACAGTATCGATATAAGACTTTTAAATTTGGTTCAAACACACTCATTATATATTCATAAAAATATGAGAGGAATTTTTAAAACGGTAAAACTCATTTTCCTGAAGCTCAAAACACTCCCGTTTTCGCCAGCACGTCAATTCTGCTCAGCACCACACGACAACAACAACACACACTTTGCCGAACATACTTTCGCTTAACAATTGGCGAAAATCCGAAAACTACCGAAGGATTCATGGTCGGCACTCTTCGGAAAAGAGAGGCGAGAGCAACCTGAGGCTAGGCGAACATGGATGGCTTACGTAACCGCTTCACGCCTTAAACAATACCCGTTGCCACTCTATCTATCTTTCTCTATGCTTTAATCAATTGCTTCTCCCTTCGGATTGAAAGTAGAGCGTTTGACAATGTACAAGTGAGATAGAAATCACGTGCATGCACATTTTGTCAAGTTATATATAATGTGCATTAGTTTGTTGAATGCAGGTACGTGTCCATAAAAGGGCTGCCATACACGTCGTCCTTTCCTTTCGATATATCTCGAGACTTTGACCGGTTTACTTCAAAAACGCTCGGAATATGCTGTAAACTGGACTTGAGTATCAGGATGTGTTCTATGTTATTCTGTTACATTTAGCATGATCGAACTCTAGAAAATAATGATCCTTATCCTTAAAACGCAAAGAAAGTTTGCGAATTGTCTGAATACAATTGATCGGCGTTCAGCTCTGACTCGGATGCAAAAATGTCTAAGCTCCATTTTGAAAGATAATTAGTTTTACTGTCGCTATTTTAGTTCGTTAATCATGTTAATATTAGTTGCTCACTCCGTAGTCCTCTTATACATAACTTTCTCCCCACATTTAATTGATCTTTCCATTTATACATGACAGAAAATAACTTCTATCGAAGGTATATCGCCGGTAGAGCATAGTTATTTTTATGTCTCATCAAATCAGTTCGCTGTATTTTCAGATACATGTATACAGGAACGGGAGTTGGAAAACATCAAACAGCCTGAGCCTTACGAGCTAATATTTGCACTGCAGAAGAAAGGAATAACATCGGACTCTGATATTCGATATTTCACTAAAATCTTGAAGAAATTAAAGCGTCGTCCTATTGTCGATAAATTACAGGAGTATCAAAAGCGCAAACGAGGTGAGTCAGTTTATTAGGTGGTTCCTTCTATAATTCAGCAACTTTTGCGAGCATTTTTAGAGTTGTTGCAAATGACTTTGGCTGCTCTTTGCAACTCTTGGATGACTTGTGATTCAAACCTTGTTATAGCTGCTGAATTTATTTTCAGATTATTTAAGACGAATCGCCACAGGTCTTTGTGACAGTAATAACACTGATACACTGCAATTTTTTTTTAAATGCATTCACTTATCCACTGGTATATATGGTAGTATCCGTCGCCATAGGGTGCGTCTCCCACTCTTTGCAAGGGGCACCCCTTTGGCACACTTCGGTATAGGGTGATGATAGATGTTGCTTTATATACTTTGATCAAGTTGATCTGTAATGTGATCATGCTCGTATGCACTTTTTTGGATTCAGCTCCTTCACTCAAAGGTAAGAGATGTAAAAGTCAACCAGATATACAGAAGCTTCTTGGATGGGGATATTTCGGTAAGTGTAGTAATACGCAGTCTTTATATATAAATTATATATATATATATATATATATATATATATATATATATATATATATATATATATAGAGAGAGAGAGAGAGAGAGAGAGAGAGAGAGAGAGAGAGAGAGAGAGATTATATCTGAAATGACGACAGAGCGTTTTTTATTGTACGTTAATGAAAGTCATTTAGCAATTCTTGAATACCTTTTTACTAATTTACTTACGAAATGAGGGACATACATGTACGCTGTAAGGACTGAACCAAAGTTAATAAAATTTCCATGTATGTTGATGATAATGTTTTTATCCGTGATGAAATGCATTAAGGATTTCAGGTCAGCTAATTTGATATTTGCATACTGAATGAACCTTCCCTATTGAATACATCATTTAAGAAGGACATGACTACAGTTGATAAATTGCTATGTATCGAGAACACGATGATAAAACAGATGTAGTAATAATAATAATAATAATAATAATAATCTTTATTTCAGGATATCATACCAAAAAAGTACTCAATCCCAAAGACTTTAAAATACACAACACACAAAAAGAGGTGTCAGACTGTAGTGAAAAAAGAGCTAAAACTATTAAAAATACACCAGTTGCCTATACATCAGATAGATTTTAGAATGCAATACAGCGTCCGACTTGAGGACGGTAAAATAATAGCATAAGGATGGTCTTTAAGACGCTCATATAAATTGTACATCGATTTACGTCTGAGAGCTTCAAATGTCGGTATACTATTGAAGACAAACATAGCACTGGCACTGCAGTCACTGGCATAGCCCATAATAATTCGGAGAGCGTTATTGTAAGCTACCCGAAGTGAATTCAGTTTTTTCTTGGTGTAAGAAGACCAGAGACTCGAACAATACATATTGGTACAGAAACTTCGGAACAAAAACAGTTTAACATAATCTGAACAGTAAGAAAATTTACGAAGCAAGGTATTTGCGAGGTTATAAAGGCCCCTAGTCTGCCGCATAATTGCTTGGTCATCAGGGAAATCATCAGTCATGTAATAACCCAAATACACATGGTGTTGCACAACTTGTACTTGGATGGGTCCGATTTTTACCAAAGGAAGCTTCTCTAATTTGACTGAACTCTTACGCGGTATAAAATACATACACTTGGATTTCATTTTATGATAGATAATGTCATGCTGGATACCATATTTCTCACAGATTGCGACTAACTCACGTAAACCTTTGATAGACGGGCATAGAAGTGACAGGTCATCAGCGTACATGAGGTGGTTTATCATTTGCCCCCATATATTACAACCCTTTTTTGATGATTTAGGACGAGTACTCAGCTCATCCATGTAGACATTAAATAACAAAGGCGAAAAGATATTTCCTTGACGGACACCGTTTTTTACATTGAACAAAGAGAATCTCACAGTAGCCCATAGGACGAAAAATTTCTGTGCCCGGTATCAAACAAGCAAGATACGTATCACATACCGCGGAACTCCTCTATCAATAAGCTTCTTAAAAAGGGTCCAGTGGTTCACGCGGTCAAAGGCTTTCGTTGCGTCAAGGAAGCAGACAAATATCGGACTGTTGTTCATCTTATAGTAGTTGATAACTTCTTTCAGAATGTAAATACAGAGATCAGTTGAGTGCCCCTGTTTGAACCAAAATTGAAAGTCTTCTGTATACAGATAACGTTTACAACGATTAAGAATGATAATTTCCACAATTTTGGAGGAAGAAGTTGAAATTGCTATAGGTCTATAATTATCATTGCTGGTTAGATCACCCGTTCTATCCTAAACTAAGGGAACAATATTTGTTTTCACAAAGTCATCAGGTAAATAATCATGAGATAAAAATGCAGAATAAACTAAAGCTAACAAGACATGAAGACTGTTACTTGTAAATTTATAGTGTTCGCAAGATAAATCGTCGGCACCAGCAGACTACTGATCGCATCGCTGATTTCATTAACACTTATTACCGGAATTTCATCTGAAGTGTCACGCATGTTAATGAAAAATTTAACATAATCTTTATGAACATTATTGTTTACAGACGACAATAGTGAAACTATTAGTAGTAATAGAATCACACGTTGTATTTTCAAGGCAGCTGATTTGTAATTTGCATATTGAATTAACTTTCCAAATTAGTTATAACTTGAAGGACTCAACCAAAGGCGATGAAAATGCTATTTATATTGATAAGAGAATCCTATAGTAGTAATGAAAGACGTTTCGTATTTTCATGTCAGCTATTTTGCATGTTTAATGAACTTTTACAAGTTGGCATATAAACCTTCAATGACTTGATCAAAGCCACTTACACTTGCTAAATAAAGTGGATGGTATAATAATGTGGATTTCCTCTAAACTCAGTAGAAAATTTAAGATAGATCCACACGATTGGATTACAGAACTTGTACCTAGGATTTTTTGCTGGCGTTCTGTGATATCCATGCTAAGACATCAGGCTATTTTACCATTGCCATATTTGTAAAATCAAAGTAATTCAAAAAAGGGTTGTATTATTTTCTACTCCAGAACTAAAAGCGGGCCTGGATCTTTCGCCTCAGCAGCGTTTGCAGTATCAGGGTGCCAAAATGATATTGCAAACTGAGGTTGATTGCATACTAGCAAAAAACTGCAAGGACTACAGGAAGCAAGTAGATGAAGCGTTCAGGGCCTATCAAGTTAACGTTGAACAAATCATAAATTCGTCTATTGTGGTGGTATTAGTGTGCAAGAGTTGGTCAGCTTTAATTTGCTTCGAGAAAGGGGTGAAATATGGTTATCTTGGCAACTTCTTGACTGATATACTTGTGACAGATGATAGAAGGTCACTTCTGGAGGGGCGTGGCATTGATCCACGGATAGTGATCAGTGTTGACCGGTCGTATTTTGAGAAGGCAGAGCAGTATTTTCAAAGTTGGTGTATCATCACATGTGTTACAGTGTCAACATTATCAAATTCATCCAAACTTGAAACTATATGCGAAACGTGTGATGCGGGCATTCATACAGTATTTACCAGTCACTTTGTTTGTTAAACCCCGTAAAATCACCAGTACTCATTTTCTAAAGTTAGAAGAAACTGAAGCCACTCTATCTTGACTCATGTTGCCATATTTTAGTAATTCTATTTCTTGTTTTGTCTCCTCAAACTTTGACAATTACATGGTTACCTTTGTAAGAATGAAAGTTTTACACTATGAAACTTGATTTGTAATCATCTTTATTGAAGTTGAAGTGTGTTCAATACTCGGGGTGCGATTTAGGTGAATGCTTAATCGATTGAATCACAATCAAAGTTGATAATATAAATACGATTTCCATCACATGATTGTATATCGAAAATAACACTCTGGTGCATAATGTCAAAGCTGCTTCAATGATATTCCATGCTTCTGCATGAATTTTAGATTTTTTTTACATCAATTCTGAAAGTGTTTGAAATGACATATTTACGCTTTGCATCTGAAATCACATATTTTTTTTACACAGATATGCAGGATCAAGCTTCGCTCGTAGCGAAGGTGAAGGAAGAACAGATACGTGGAAAGCTGGATACATCTATGGCATCACTTAATCTGATGGTCCGAAAACTACCTTCAATGAAGTCGCAGGCGAGATTTAGAGAACAAGTCACGGTGAAGGTTCTTCATAAATGCTCTGAATACCATAAGCTAAAGATGGAAATGTCCATTCTGAGAAATGAAACAGAGGGTCTTCGCGCCTCGACTCCAATGCTTACATCGCAAGCCGTAAAGATGGACGATTTCTTACTTGAATTGTCAATGCCGGGTAAATATCGTGAAGTCATGATGGATGTGAATAGACAGGTGAGCACTCACGCCCGCTTGGGGCGCACTAGCATCACCAGTCAACGTGAGCAAAATGTAATTGACTGATGAAAACGTTTGAGGTATTAATGAATTGTCATCAGACAAATAACATATGACAAAAAATTGAGGAGCATTAAGAAATACGTTAACGAAGACTCTGAGAAAGAGGGATATACACGTATTTGAATGACTCCAAGAATATCTCGAATAATATGTATAGGTTGAATGATAATGATATCTTATTTTCCTAGTGAATTTCCTAGTATCTAGGCATTTGCACGACAGAAAATCTTTCGTGCAAAGTTGTACAGGTAATGTAATTTTTACTTAGTTCGCATCATATCGTTCACATATGAAATGTGTCAACAGCGTAGCTCTCCTGACTTCTCTTCAGGTCGTATGGTTTTGTCAGTCTTGTCGCCACTACAACAAGCCAGTGCAAAAAGTGTGTGTAAAGTGTGACACGTCGTGCCCAACGACCCATGAGAGGCCCTACAATTACTTGGCTTTGCTCGAGGAGAGGTTGGACGAAATAGAAGGCGGTTTACTTAAAAAAGATTCATCAGAAGGTCGTCATATTTCACCCTCAACGAGATCTATAAAAGGGAAGTCTGCTGAGCATTTGAAACACGGCCTTCGTGAGGCTGAGGGAATGGCATCGGTAGGTTCTTTGTTTCGGTAATTATGACAAATTCACAGCAGTATAATTAACAACACCTCTGAAAACTATAAGATCTTGTGTGACAATATTGTTGTTTACCTGGCACAATATTCACAACCGTTGGAATTTCAGAAAAGAGAGACAGCCTTTCCACTTCACTTCTGCATTTGATCGGCTATGTTATGTACAGGTCAGATAGGTCAGTTGAGAGAGAGAGAGAGAGAGAGAGAGAGAGAGAGAGAGAGAGAGAGAGAGAGAGAGAGAGTGAAGCCATGTGGATGCTCTCTGTGTAGGGCTATTGATTTGAGAGATTAATAGCCCTAATTGGGGGTTTACGATGCAGACTGGTATCAGGATTCTGAACCTTATGCCATTTTGCCAAACCACGCATATACGGAGTAGTGATGTTGTGTTTGTAGCAAATAGCTGCTGCTTCTGTAGCTGAGATTGTTGAATTATTTTCCATTTTATTTGCTTGTTCGACGATTTTTGCATGAACTGTAGGTGTCAAATCTTCACTAATGTGTTGATAGTATTTAATGTCAGACAAATGTTCTTTCATTACTTCTATATAGCTTTGTCTATTCCAAATGATAACAGAGCCACCTTTATCGACTTTGCTGATATAAATAGACGGTTCATCCCTCAGGTTTCTGATTTCTTGTCTCTGTTCTTTAGTGATATTGTCTCTACGGGACGACGTATCTGACTTTTATTGCAATACTTCTTTCATTTGTGTTTCACAGTATTTATCGAGCATTTGATTCCTACCTGCTAGTGGAGTTCATTTACTTGGAATTCTCAGTTCTTTTGGGAGATCACCAGCGTTGTTTTCACAGTCATTTTCAGTGTCGTGAAATAACTCTTTTAGTCGTAATCGCTGATGGTATGAGTGAGTGTCCTCGATGAATTTCCATTTGTCCCAGGATTTTGGTGTGGGTATTAATCCCAAGCCTCTGTTGACTAATGTTGTGGCAGCTGGTGTGAGTTCTTTTCCACTGATATTTAATATATTGTTAATGTCTTATATATGTATATATATATATATATATATATATATATATATATATATATATATATATCACTGAAATTCCAAAATTCAATTCCTTCTACACACATGCATTTGTAATTACCCTCTTGTTATCAAGTACAATAATATAATTTATTCAGGTTATGAATGCACACACACAAACACAAACATTGTCAATTTTATATTGGAAAAAAAATATTCAAAATTATGCCATAGATCCCCATGTATTATTGATCAACATTCTTGGCTAAATTCCAAAATTAAATTTCTTTTACATATATGCATGTGAAACCAACCCCTCCTAATCAAGTACAATCATGTTAATTATTCATGGTCAATGTATGCACAAATATTTCAAGTTTTATATGGGAAAAAATTATTCACAGTTTTATCATAGACCCCCAATGTATAGTAGATCAATATTTTCAGCGAAATTTCAAATTAAATTTCTTCTACACACATGCATGTGTAATCACCCTCTTTTTATCAAGTACAATAATGTTATTTATTCAGGGTCCATAGATGCGCAAATATTGCAAGTTTTATATTGGAAAAAATTATTCACAGTTTTTGTCATAGACGCCCATAGTGGATCAACATATTTGCCGATATTCTATAATCAAACTTCTTGTACAAATTTACCCTTGTAAACACCCCATGCTAATCTATTACATTTACATCAGTGTGAATAGTTTGCCCAATGCGCTCCCATGTATTATGATTAGATATATTTGGATGAAGAAATATATTGGCCACATTTTGCGCTGGAACAGGGGACGGGGACGGGAGGGGACTTCTAAATTATAGCAAGCCAGAAGGGGACTTGAACAAATAGTGAGTTTTTTTAGGGAAGGGGTACTTAAAAACATCTGAGAACTCTTTTGAAATCTCCAATTCCAACTTTTCCCCATACAGAAACTAGCCAGCTTGGGATTATAACACATGCATAATACTATTGTTCTTGATGTTTATCTAGAAATGGTAGATCAGCCCAATATTTTGACACCTTTCACGAAGCGCGTATGTGATTGGATAAAATGGCATTCTGATCATTTGTAATTACCCCTAGGCCTATGTACTGGTCAGACATCATGTTGCCTATATAATAGTAGTTCTTAACATCATGGAGGTAGTAGAGACCCCATATAGACAGTAGAGGGGGAAGTCCCCCTCTACTACAGTGCGTTTCACCTAGGTACCGCAACTCAGCGTATGAGACGGACACAATCCACGTACAAACACACGATTAGCTTGTGTATCACGGACACATTTCAAAGCCACCGACTCGTCGATTTATTACAGTAAACCAGCATGGGGCAAGCGCTGTCTAGACTGAGAGATAAACCGTTGATTCGACTTGATCTACAATGTAACTGTTTCTTTTACAATTCCAGCTAAGAGTTCAAGAGGTGAAGGTATTCTCAACAGAAACTAACTAAAAAGCCACACATTGTAGATCAAGTGTATCTCTCAGTCTAGACAGAGCGGCTGCCCGATGTTGGTTTACTGTAATTAATCAATGAGTCGGTGACTTTCAAATGTGTCGTGATACCCACGCTTATCGTTTGTTTTTAACATGGATTGTGTCCGTCTCATACGCTGAGTTGCGGTACCTATGTGAAACGCACTGTATCTATGTTCTAAACTATAAAAAGCTGTTACACTACTAAAAAGTTTCGTTTGAGACGCCATGCCGATCGAGTTCTTTCTCAGTGGGTTCTAACATAGTGTTGGATTTAGATCAGACGCTACAACAAGACGGCAAACAATACAGAAATTGTGTGACATTATATTGTATTGTGTGACATTATATATTAAAAATGAACATTCATCTACATTGAAACGTTGAATATATGGTACAGTATATTATTATACACCTACTGCTGTAACCTATGGGAGTTTGACCGTCCAATAACTTTCCGTATTTTGTATAGTACGCGGAGTTCCGAATACGGGAGACGCGCGACGCGCCTGTTTGACCTTTGACCTAGCGATTATCGGATGTAAACAAACTATTTTACGGTGAGTTATAGACATAATAACAACTTCCACCAAAATGTATTCGTAGTATAAGGTTTAAAACACGCTAAACACAAAACTGAGTCTAAATGCAATTGATTTTTATTTTAAAAGCTAATTAAATTGAAAACATTCACCGAAGTTTGCTTGTACTGCACTGAAAATTAATTGGCTTCGTGCCAACGCAAGGGACTTGTACTACGGAGCAGTAGGTGAATTTTTGTGGACACAATGGCAGACGAAGCAGACGATAACTCTAACCAAAATATATATCCTGAGGACCGTTAAATTGTGACTGGTCTAGTCTACAATGGGTGCAACATCTGAAAAGTGAGTTTTACTATCCGGACGAAGTGCACAACCGAACGTCGGGGAAGCAACTACCGGTATAACTCCAGAACAGCAGACGACATCGACAGAGCCGATATCGTCCTACTTCACAAATGATGAAATCGACTCATTTCTCGACCAGCAAAAAAACCTGAACACAAAGACAAAAACATTTCACGACGTCAACAGATTTAAACAGTGGCTGCGAGATGGTCCATCACAGGAAAACCGGGAACTAGAAAATGTATCAGCTAAAGATCTCGATCGGTACTTGCAAGAATATTTTCTGACAATTCGGAAACGCAATGATGGTAAATATGAGCCCGACTCGCTGTCATCATTTCATCGTAGTATAGAAAGATATCTTAAAGAAAAGGGCTACAAATATTCTATCAGACGCGGTCAGGAATTTCAAAGATCGAGAGATGTCCTCAGCGCCAAACGTAAGAACAACTGAAAAAACAAGGCCTCGGTAACAAAGCACGTTGTGCTGAGTCGTTGACATCCGCCGATCGCGAGAAATTGATAGATAACGGACAGTATTGACAGTCCAAGACCTCTCCTCAATACTGTTTACATGAATAACTGCATGTTTTTTAGACTTATAGGTAGAGATGAACACCACAAAATGCATTGGGGAGATGTCCAACTAGTCTATGGATGTAAAAAATAGATCCATGACTAGTCCTATTTCAAAATGACCTACATTACACGTCCTACACACATATACTGCATGCTGTGATTGGTTAATCCGCTTCTCTAAGGTCCACTTTCGTTGCAGTCATTGGAGGGACCTCATGTGTTAGGTCTCATTTTTATGTATTATTCAATTTACAACTTCCTGATTGGTTAATGTATAGTTCCGGTCCTCCAGTGTTCACTGCCTCATTATGCAATGTCCCATGTACTTTTGGACACCGTCCGTTGTTTTGGATGATGCCTGCACTTGGTCGCAGCTCGATCCCAGCATATGAAGAAAGCATGGATGTAAAAAATAGAATCTTATCATCGTTAATATAGAAAAAAGGTTGTAGTATTGCTACAACAACATTACTGGCACCATGGAGGTAGTAGAGACTACCTCCATGCTGGCACGAAAGACGCTATTTTTTACGCTGTCTGTGGTAATGCACGAAAAGACTCGACGTTTACCGACGACAACCCGAAGGCACGCTATGTATAAAATAACAAGCTAATCCCGTTACGGGATTACGAGATAACGAATCGGCGGCAACTGTCCCTTGAACAAAGGATCAAAGGACTGTCCTGTATCCTTCTATTTTTTACATCCATGAAGAAAGGTACTCATGCAGAGTATTTGTCAAAATATCTAGTTAGATTTGACCTTATTCGAGAGTTCCTTCAGTATTCATGGCATTTTATGTGATGCTGTGAATTATACATGAATTAAAAATTGTCAGGAGAAAATTTGTCCTTTTCCCTGCACGAGTTGGTAACTACTACCTCCATGGTTGAAATGAGCTACTGACGCCTGAAACCGTTACGTAATTTTTGTTACGTAATGCTTTGAAGCTCTATTGTTTCCTCTTGTCATTCACAGGCCTCACTGTTGTGAATGCGGCCAATGCCCGGTCAAATCAAAATGAAAATGAAAAGCATGAACTTTGTACGTAACCAACAATTGGAAAACAAAGAGCCAACATGCCTGTAATGCTAGATTTGGTTCAAGTCAATGAATGTTAAAAAAAATAAAATCATTTATAATAGTTTCTCTTGTGTCTCTCCAATTTCGTAGAAAACTATTCGGAATTTGGTAGCCCAGGCCATGTTTTTCCCAGCGATTGAATGGGTTACCTTTGAGTCTGCGCAGTATAGTGAGTTAGTTTCTGCCGGATTCACCTCCGGATGAAGCTCCCCTGTATAGCGTTCACCCATAGACCCTAAAAACGGATCCGTTTTTAGGGTCTATGGTTCACCCGACTCATCGCATCCACTCCACTCACGCGCGCGTTACACATGAAAGCAAAATACATATCGTTGCTGTTCACTCAACTCAAACATTAACAAATCACAGACTTGAACCGAGTCTACTTAATGCATAAAGGGACAGGGATAGGTAAATACATGGAAATGTAACGCATGAAGGTTTGTCGGGCATTTTTCGTTGTAACTTTAGGCCGATCCCTGACCATCACGAATAACGTACTACTTCAGCGGTAGCCAGGAAGCGCGTGTTACATTGCATAAAGAGGCAGTGAACACTGGAGGACCGGGCCTACACATTAACCAATCAGGGAGCTGTAAAGTGAATAATACATAGTAATCGAACCTAACGCGTGAGGTCCCACCAATCAGCGTAACGCAAATGGACCTTAAATTACCAGATGAACCAATCACTGATGTTGGTACATATGTCATGGACCTGACTTATGAAACAGGACTATTGCAACAAAACCCGGACGGCAGGGAGTACCTTGAGTACAATGAGCGTGATACTAAAACGTGTTCCGGTCAAGTAGCCTAAATAATGAAAGAGCCTTCAAACCGAAAGCATTCGCAACACGAGAAAACTCAAGTGACTGTCCCGTAAATGTTTACAAAAAATATGCTTGTAAACGACCATCGGACATGAACAAGCAGGATGATCCATTTTACCTGCAAGTTAACCATGCTGCATCAAAACCTGGTGACATTTGGTTCAAACGGCAGCCTCTTGGAGTGCACAGTCTCGGTAAAATCATATCGTCCGCAGCTAATTTAGTGGGCCGAAAGACAAATCACAGTTGTCGAAAAACCATGATAACTGAATTACTCCATTCGGGAATACTTCCTACTGAAGTTGCACATAAAGACGTCAACAGTCTCGTCCATTACGCGACGAAAGCGTCGGAAAAACAACAGGAACACATGTCGGACATTATTGCAGGGAAAGTATCGGCAAGTACGGGTATGTCAACAAAGTCACGCAACTTCGAACCGAATTCAGAGTTAATTGACCTCCCTGAAAAACGTAAGAAGAGGCCCGGCCAGTCGGTAGGAAACCAGTCAAACTCACAAGTCTTACCTGTCATCCCGCCAACGCTGCCATCAATTCCGAGTGCCGGCACTAGCTCTCATCAACAACAGTGTAATTTGACCTCGTTCAGTCGCGGAGGACATAGCGGTATGTTTGAGAATGCTACCATTTCCACCTGTAGCTTCACAATTAATAGTACAAATTCCTCAGAAGCAGTGTCTTCCAGTTCGCAATGTCCAGCTTAACGCCGACAACCATATGTCCTGTGTACGACGACGAGGAGGAGTGATCTATTTTCCTCACTGAGTTCCACAGTCCAGAGTTCATGATTTTCACTGCTGTTATGTTCCTTTTTAGCTATGCTGTTATAACATTGGATTTTTTGAAATTTTTCATGCTCTCATGTTCTCAAATGAAAACATTTCTATGAGGCGCCAAATGTAAAAAAATTAATTTACACAATCAAGCTTTTTTTAAAGATAGAAAAGGTGGAAAATGTATATAGAGAGAGGAATTATATATATATATATATATATATATATATATATATATATATATATATATATAATCATACGAGTACGCATAGAGTGTATTTATTCAGACATGTACAATACATATGTTCATACATACATCATACGTATACACATACACACATAATTTCGCACAAACATGCATAAACACACACACTACACATACATACATACATACATACATACATACATACATACATACATACATACATAAATACATACATACATACATTGTACTTTGATACAGCTCGAAGATTTTACATTTAGCCTCTTTTTCGAGGCAGCTGTGACGTTTACCGTATCTGACAGCGCGCAGCGCTGCAAAATCTTATATATACAGCCTCGTACTGATGAAGTATCGCTGTATCAGAACGAGGTTCTATATGTTAGAAACTTACTCAGCTCAGCACAGCTGCAAAAAGTTTATATATATCGGCCTCGTTCTGCTGATACAACTACACACAGCTAAATTTTACATACAGTCTCGATCTGAGGGCACAGCTATAGCTGGGAAGTTTTATACACAGACTCGGTGGGAAAGTTTTACACACAAACCCGTTCTGAAGACACAGCACGCTGGGAAGTTTTATACACAGACTCGATGGGGAAATTTTACGTACAGCTAGCTGGGAAGTTTTATACAAAGACTCGGTGGGAAAGTTTTACATACAAACCCGTTCTGAAGTCACAGCACGCTGGGAAGTTTTATACACAGACTCGATGGGGAAATTTTACATACAGCTAGCTGGGAAGTTTTATACAGAGACTCGATAAGAAAATTTTCATACAGCTAGCTGGGAAGTTTTATACACAGACTCGATGGGAAATTTTTACATACAGACTTGTCTTGGATTAAGTGTAATACCTAGTGATGCTTGTGCTCAGAAAGCGTGATTGAACTCTGCCCGGTATTGTACGCGGCTAGACCCTGGCAAGACGAAAGCTAATACACGCATAGTGCTGGCGCTTGTGCTATTCAAGTGTATTTGAACTTTCCGGTTTATTTTGATCTAGTAAGCTAGCCACAACAATGATCGTGGTATTGCTCTTAGGTGAGATCACCACTGATCTGGGCTGCTCGTAGCCTAGCCCCGTGTACATATCTGTGTGTTCCCGGCGTTATACGGCTGTGGTGGAGGCCATACAATGCCCGGAACACACAGACCTGTATGCAGGGCTACTCGTCAACCGTACAACGGCGTCAACCATACAACGATCGTTCACTGAGACCGCTGCAGTCCGTCATCATCTGTGCCATGAACTTTCGCGGTCTACGCAGTTACGAGAATAAAGACAAAAATTTAATACTGAAATCTTGGTGCCATAAACCCATGCACAATGATGGATGAAAATAAATTTGAGTAAAAAGACAGCAGTTTTTGGTCATGGACTCTCCTCGGGGCATTTGACACAAGGTGCACGTGCATGGAGCACGCGAGCATGTAGCTAAGGGACTGGTCAGTTGCTTCAGCCAGGGGGGCGGTGG
>LD363740.1:3827-15495 GCA_001465055.1 Ptychodera flava
TGTATGTATGTATGTATGTATGTATGTATGTATGTATGTCTTGTTTATCAATAGATAATGATAT
Organism: Ptychodera flava; assembly: GCA_001465055.1. NCBI lineage: Eukaryota > Metazoa > Hemichordata > Enteropneusta > Ptychoderidae > Ptychodera > Ptychodera flava. The sequence goes on from LD363740.1 coordinate 3,892, forward strand.
GTTCAATACATTTAATGTTTCAAACTAAGGCAAATACTAAGCAAACACTCAAAATGACACATGGGTATTACCTTTAAAGGTAAGGGAATCGATCCCAGGGATCGAGTTTGTTCTAGTCTGTCAGAGGATTATGAAATTGTCATAGCCTTTTGTTCTCTTTTGGAATTGTAGTCCAGTAAGTAAATTTCCTGGCAAGACAATATGATGCCTGAACCATGCCTTTAAGGTTATGACTCGTAGATTTACAAGAACAACAACTACAAAGTGATAAATTAATATCTTACAGCCTCCTTCACCTGACAGCTATAATGGGCCCTCGGCTGGACTCGCACAAGTGTCCTTGTTGACCGAGTTGATGTCAAAACTGTCGATAGAGGAAAGGATTGAACTTGGACATCAGGCGCAGGATTTTATCGTCAACTGCACATGGCAAGGGGAGAGGTGCTCGTCCGAGTAAGGCCTCAGCACGTTCTTTCTATGCAGTATGACTAGAGACGTCGATGGTAGAGACTCTTCCTAGACTATATGGATGTCCAGGCTACGGATTTACATAGCGCACAGCGTTTGGTTAAAAATTATACTCTTTGGAAACATAACGCTATCAAACCTGTGATTCAGATCATTTTCATTCACAATACGTAGTCATATTGTGAACACGAATCAATGTCGATTATATGTCAATGACATTTGTAAGTTTGAAATTATGTGTATGTGTATATCTAACTCTCGATCTCTCTATGCTTTGTGGTTATAAAGGGATATATATATATATATATATATATATATATATATATATATATATATATATATATATATATATACGTATACCTCATATTTGTTTGTTGTGCATACAACCAAAGATGTTACTTACCGTTCAGTATTACAGAAATATTTTGTCGCATTATTTTATTGCAAAGAAGTCTATAAATGACTGTGCTACACATTGATACTGTGTTTTCTTCTGTTTACCTTCAGCAATTTTACTGTATTTAATAATCCTGTTTACGGAAACTGTTTTACTTTCAACGGCAAAGACGTTGCAGATGGAGATGTTCTGTTGACGAATTTCCCTGGTCCTCTTTTCGGTGAGTTGGTGATCAAAATACTCAACACATGAGAAAATTGGTATCCCGCTGAGGCTATCATAATGAGATAGTAATCTAACCATAAACATAATTTACAAATGTCATTGGATTTAATTCTCGTATTGTCACTGAAATATAATACCCTTGCTGGTCCGTTCGTCATTGACTTTGGCAAAGTTAATCCGGTGATAATTAATGACAGCGCCAGCGTCAACAGATTTGTAACATACCCTTGCTTGCTTCAAGTTTGGCGCATTAAGCAATCAAAAGAATCAGATAATGAACGCAACACACTGATAAAACTTCGCGTAAGATTGTCAAATGACAAATACATGACACAGTGAAGGAGACAAAAAAATCTTAATTTGCAAAACCGGTGCTAAGACTCCAAAGGTTGGTAGTAGAAATCTTTATTGCCACTCCTATAAAAGTCAAACGTCTCAAGATAAAATAAGCAATAGCAATAGAAACTTGTTCTGAGACCGAGACACCTCTAACCCCATCCAAACCCTGGGGACGGATATTTAAGTAACCCCCTACGAACGTAATCGTACCTTCGATGCGACGTTGAAATTTTCTTGTATTCTATTTTATGACATTGCTTATTTTATTCTACCAGGTTTAAGTTTGCAGCTGTTTATCGAACAGGGAGAGTACCTTGTAGATTACACTGAGATAGCTGGGGTAAGGATCGTCATTCATGACAGGGACAAAATGCCATTTCCCGAAGACACGGGATACACTGTCCCTCCGGGTGATTCCACTTCGCTAGGGGTAAGACGGGTAAGTATTGGCCAATTGAAACTGGTACTTGAACAAAATTCAACATACCTGCAAGCAAGAAGTGACATTCTGTCTTCCCGAGATGACAGAAGTCCATACGATGTTTATTTGTTTGCATGTACGTATTTTACGGAACGCTTCAATATGATAGCCTGCTACTGTAAATAGAGGAAGGTTTTGCCCTCTTGGGCAGTAAAACCAATAAAATTCGATTTATTTCGTTGCGTATGGCCACCATCGATCGATAAATTACCATCTTTGGCGTTAAGTGGCCTAGTTTGACATATAGTTCCATTTTTGACAGAAACTGTTGTTTACATAAAGTCGTCTGCTCTTATGCACGCAACAGCTGCGTGAAAGGGTTTGGGGCAAAAATAGCATGAGATGCTGGTTCGCGCGTTTCATACCCATTTGTTCAATACAGGAGGTATGAAGCTACCGACATCGACTTTTTTATTAAATCTTATACGTCACAATTTACGAGATTCGTGGACCGTAGCAAAACCATGTCATACCTTCCACTTTCTCTGCGCATGTCACTTTGACTGCCTCTGTGCTTGTGATTCAGTCCAACCGATTCATAGAAATAATCTGATATGTCAGTGTTCAATATGAACTGCATTACTTAACTGTAAAACGACTTATTAAGTGATAATGATTTTGAGCTGGACGACCTTTGTTTTGACAGTTGACTGAGTTGATATGTTTCAACTTAGGTGGAGATAACGAGAAAGCCTTATCCCTACTCAAATTGCGTGAAAAAATATGACAGTGCATACAGCAATGGGTACAGCGAGCTGTACGGTGTTGGCTATAGTGTTCAGGTAAGTTTCGCATTCGCCTCTTTTGAGTTAAACTCGCTGATGATACTGCAATCGCCTTAAACGGTGTAAAACGTTGTGGCCTGCACTTAAAATCACGTGATATTACACATCGGTGGCACCACTGCCGCGTGTTTTTCTAATCACCAAATCGGTTTTACTTTTATGGTCGAGAACATTTTTCAATAAACGTGCTTTAAATCTTCTGTTCGGTAATGATCAACATTCGCTAAAGAAACCATTCACCTATACGAAACGATTTCTCTACCTGACATTTGTGGATACGAGCCAAGTGTGGAATATTAATTTAGTACACTCTTGTGCCAGCATTTCCGTCGCACTGGTATGAATGTGCACAATCACAATAAATTAAGACGTTTGAATGCCAAATCATATGTATTACACATTTGCTTCTCAACAGACGACAATTCTAAAGCTACTTCAAAATAGACTCAATAATTTGAGCTTTTTCTGCTTCAGGCGTGCATGAAGGATTGCTATCAAAGGCACGTCATTGAGAGGTGCCAATGTGCAGACCCATACTACCCCTTCGACGCTGATCAATATCAGCCGTGCTCCTTAGAAGACAGCGAACAAAGTAAGTCTTGTGAAAATTTTCTCTTCTTACTTTGTACTTCAAGTAATTTATGTTATTATTATAAAGGTCTGCTTTTGGCTATCCTTCTCCTTTGTCCGATGGTATATTGGCGTCACTCTTTACTTATACCATCTCTCACCAAATGTTTCTAATACACCAGAATGGAATTGAATTGAAGATGACAGACGAAAAATGTCAGTTTTAACTACAGTATTAAGTCAACAAGAGAATTATATTCATGTCACTACTCTCTCAGTCTCTGTCTCACAGTTTCAGAATTAATAAGGAGAAATGTACACTGAAAGTGATACTTATGTCATTTTGGATTTACGTAATGTAAAATTGTAATGCCTTGGACTTACAAGGATTATGCAATATCAAGTTCAGACTAATTACGGTTGCGATTAAAACAAATAAAAAAATAAAAATGTCGGATTGTCATAATAAAGTTGCGTCGAAATAATCTTACCATGAAGTGGAAAGTTTCTCAAAAAGCTGCAGATATGCGGAAAAATTTGACAAGCCATAGGTCATTGAAATTTTTAATAAGGCATACACACGAACTAATACTGGTATTTTGAAATTTTTTTCAGTGTACTGTAAGGCTGTCGTTGAATATGAATATTCTACTCAGTCTTCCGATGTGTTTTGTGACTGCCCTCAACCTTGTAGGTAAGAGCAATTTTGTTTAATACCGAACTTATGTATTCAGAGTTTACGTTTTCTTAGCGTGATGACGTCAAAATGACTCTTTTTAGACATTCTGTACGGGCGCTTGTTCGCATTACAAACATTTCATCTGTGATATTTTGATGAACATTTCAGAATTCATTCCCCAACTTCCATCATGTTGATATTTCTTTCCTTACAGCGACACGACCTTCATGAGCGAAGTATCAGCGGCAGCATGGCCGGCAAAGAGTTCAATGGTAAGTGAACAACCTTTAAAGCTACGTATATAATCATAACCTCTCTGGTTTAAGATCTTGTATGTGAATCAATGGGTCGGGGTTCAGCTGATATGTACTATTCTTGCTCTGAGCAGAGAGTTATACAAATATTTCTTTTACTGGTTTACCTTTATCCTATTCCACAAAGGAAAAGGTCGCCAAATGTCATGCAGAGCTACCAAGAATTGAATTTTCAAATTAAAGTACGCAATGTCAAGTAATTGAAACAAATGCAGAAACGGACGTAGAGGGCGCACATGCATCACGACATAAATTCGGCAACTTATCTTTCAGAACACCGTATTCAGCAATTTGAGACAAAGCAGTGATAAGTTGGCCGAACTGATCATGCAGGATTTAAGTACTGGAAACGGAGCGATCAGGTAAAATGCTTTCAAAATAAAATAAAAACGACGAGGATGAGTATTAACCACTATACACCAGAGAGTCTGCCCTGCAGACTGGCCTCTGTTCTGAAACGATGTCAATTAATACTCACAATGAGTGCAAAATCGTACTTCAGGTGATAGGACCGGCCAGCTCTCTTTTGATTCTGACGGAAAAAGTAATATACTTATTTATTTTTATCTCGAAATCCCGACTTCAATAATTTATCAAGCGTAGCAATGATGCAATACACTCCCCGTGACAACAAACAGTTTCTACGCTTTATTTCTTCAGTGAAAATCTACTACGAATCGATGTCTACTACCAGGAACTGAATTTTGAAACCATTTATGCAGAAGCCGCATACGTGGTATGTATTCTGAGTACATAACGAAAGGTTTGAATATACGATTTTACATGTAATATGGGGGAAGAGATTATTTGAATACGGGTAGAATACGCTTGACGACAGATATTCAAACACACATTTCTCTAATAACTTTAAGATCCCCACAGCTTGCGTGGGTTCATTTGAGCTCTTGAGCTCTTAAGATTAGAAAAAGTGTCACAGCCAGCGATCATCATTTCATGCCTTTACATTCTCTTTGTCTACTGAGGCTTGCTTTTAAGGATTTCATTATAATAATGACTGTGACAAAGCGTTTTTGCGATAAAAACTGCCACAATTGTAATTTTGGTTGCTGCACGTTTTTCCAATCATCGTGTTAGTGTGAAATCTGTATGATAATCGTGACTTAACTGGTTCGATTTTTCCTTTCCTTTTCAGTGGAGTGATTTAGGGAGTGATTTTGGTGGTCTTATCGGCCTGTGGATCGGCGTTTCCATACTTACTTGTTTCGAGTTTATCGAGTTTCTTATAGACCTGGTCAGTCTTGCCATCGCTAGGGGCTGCGCACGCCCCAAGAAGTCCAAGCCGAGAGATCCTAAGTTTTCAGATCACAGCAAGGATGTTTTCTACCTTGAACGGAGGCAGCAAGTGTCAGGGACTGCGTCACCGTACTGGTCAAACGCTATAGAAAGATACGACTCTCATTACAATCAAAGACACAGGGCAGAAAATAGAGTTATGCCTTACAAACAACCATTTCAACAAGGAACAGGTCGTGGAGACCAGTCCTATTCGTATTATTGAAAAACAAAACCCGTCCGAAAACACAGTACAAAATTTATTAGAATGTTGTGATAAAGATTAAAATGTTTTGTCGTCTGTATTTCCGAAAATATAATTTTCTTGTTATATATTTTAATATTGAAAGATACACGCAGAACAAATCGAGAGTAAGTCTAGTTGCTTTACAAGATATGCATCTCGAGGCATTTTCTTTAGCCATGAAACTATTACGCACTGCACAGGTCTTTGATCTATATTCTGGAAAGGCAACAATGCGAGAGTGATGTAGTAATTTGCAATCTTACAAGCTCCGACATTAAATCATGCCTCGAATAAACTCGACGTGTTACGTGTACCATGCAGAATGACGCAAGTGAGTTAAGGCAGGGGTCCAGCGGGGGTCCAGACCGAATTTCGAGCTGAATTTCATTTCACAAAAACTACTGGTCATATTTTGATGAAATTTGGTACACATACGTAGTTTTGATAGTTCTTTCAGTTTATGTCATTTAAATTTGCATAAGAGGTGTCACGTGATCTTTATACCAACATTTAGCCGCCAAAATCGATTATATTATGTATCAACATATTTCATCTTGTAAACAACGTTTAAACTTTATTTTTTCGGCATATGATATTAGAGTAGACTAAAGTCAATCGACTAATATACTTCACCAAGGAAATTTCGGAGTTAAACCCCTGATATTTCTGCCAAATACGTACGATTTGTAGGAAATAATCAATTCTTGTTTGAATTTCGGTATTTTTCTAAAGGAATCGTTACCATATCATACATGTTAAAGGTATGGTTGTAAAGATCTTTATAGGCTTAGTTTGAGGATACCAAACTTTCTGAGAAAAAGGGCGCTCTACAAGTTGAAATTTGCGAAAGAAATTTGGTCGCTGTGTACGCGATCGGGCCATCTCGTAAGCCATCCAAAAGGTCATGACCCCGTCGCCTACTCGCAGTATTACCGAAACGATTTGTAATTGTAGATTGGAAAGTGGCTTCACACATCATTCCGCTTGTATTGTATGTGCTTTACTGTGTTCTGTGTCGGTATTTGGTAAGGTTGTTAGTGTTAAAATTAGCAAATGGGTTGTTAATTTAAAATGGAAGTGGTCTCAGACCACCTTGACCTTTTGACCCCACGTTTCGTAACCGGTTCGTTCCTCAGTCGCTTATATAAACATGGAGGTACCAATTGTCCCTCCATGATATATCTCTTTCTTAATTTTATATTGTATCTATGTTGTTGATCTCTTGATTTCTAGAATACTTATTTTGGATAGTTTTGTGTCCGACTCTTTCGTAACGGTGTGTCGCCTTGTTTCTTATGCCGTGGACTTTGGCCTTTATCAGTGTATCGCTGATGTTTGGATTTCTTTTGTATGCGATGATCGGTTGTTGGGGAATACATTCGCAAATGTTTCGTCCTTTTCTGTATGTTCCAAGTTTCCACACAGTGCATAAAGGCTATATTTTGTTGTGAACACAAGTGAGTGCTTTGTCAATTCATTTGCTCGCTGGTTCTACTTGCGAACTTTATTTGTGATGTGATGTACCTTTCCTGTTGTTATCCGGGGTTGTTATCTCACGTATGCACTTTGTTGTTCTATAAATATTCATAAGCTCTAATGCATATTCATGATAACGTTTTACGCCCATGCCTTAACCTACTTGCGGAGACGAATCCGATACATTTAATTACATCGGCTACTTAGCGCTAAGTTTTTAATTTTAATTCATCTATATATATGGCAATTAAATTTTGAAGTTTAGAATGTGAAGTGATAAAAATGGGTCGTACGTTTTGATCAAAAATAGGACAAGACAGATAGAAATAGAGACTAGAAAAGAGAGAGACTGACGGACGGACGAGGGATGAGAGGAAATTGGCAAACTGATCAATTAACTCATGACAATGTTTCTGTTCATCATGTCCCATTGAAGGACACAAAACGATTAATTTACAATATCATGCAGTTTAGCTTGTTGTCCACAAACTCTAGGACACAAATTGCAAGGCTTTGTGCTTGACAAGTATTCTATTCTAATACCAATTGACATCAAGAACGTATTAAATGATTAGTTTGAAAAAAGGGAAGACACACAGAGGTCAATGTACTCAAGGATTTAATAACCACCGATACGTATAGCTTAACATGTCGAAAGAAAATTAAATTATCGACTCATGCTGTCGTCACAGGACAAGTTATATTTTGTATTACAAACTGAAAGGCACAACACTTTCGGGTTCCTTCATGTTGTTCAAATCGATAAATGCATTTTTTGTCATCATATGAATTAAGCAACGTCTTCTTTACTCCCACAGCGGCAGGCCTTGGGAAAATGCAATGGTGTTCAACAGGACGCCTATATAGAGTTATATATGTAAACACTGCGATGAACGGATCGCAGGGCACCTCTTTGAGTAAAGATCAATGAGACATTGATAACTCGATATCATTACTACGTTTAATGCGGATCCAGTAGCTACACAACAGAATAACACATTATTAGGAACATGCCCTCACTCCCTTTGAATGATGAACGTTTTTTCGTTAGAAAGTTGAATACACTCTGCAGATGCTAAATTTGATACTTATAAAACAAACACGGCAAAATCAGGTACTGTTTTGGAATTCAAAAGTGTGTGGGAGTGGACTTCACACCATATGACACGTACGGAGTATGCTGCATTTTTCAGAGATGTTTCGATGCTTCGTCCCTGAAAGGCGGCCTTGAGCTCATTATAAAGAAATTTCCAGCAACACGGAATTATTCACGTGTGAAAATAAATTGTGAAACTAATGGAATGAGCACAACATCAAGGTAGAAAAATTAATCACTTCAGTTTAGATAGAAAATAGTGAAATTAAAAACGTCTCATGGTAGCCTTGAGCTGCTTGAACAAAAGCGTCTTTGCAAACAACAATGTTGATAAAAGGAATATTCACCACAGCCTGCAAGAGGTCTCGTCCAATGAGAACGGCGTATTGGCGTACTTGACAGTGATACAATATCATTTAAAATAGTTGACAGCATGATGTTGCTGTATTGTTAACCTCATCCAGCCCGATGTATTCAGCTGCCAACTTGTCATCGGAAAAGTTTCTCACATTTCCATTAAATGATTCTTTCAAAGTGCCACCTATACATATATCATGCATCAACATGTCGATCGAATCGTGAGGAAGTACCCGACGGTAAGATGGACGAAGTGTAGAAAATCTTCTACACAAAATCGATCTTTTGACCAACGAAGTTCTAAAATCAAATGATCAGATACAAAAAAGCATATGATAGAATTAATAAAGTAGGGGTCGAAAAAAGACAGGTTGGTGAAATGTTTAGGATAGATTAATACTCTATGGCTAGGAACAAAGTGTTATGACTTTTGGGATCAATCGGAAGAGACATTACGAAAGTTCATCGAAAACACTTGACTGTGGATTTGAACTCGTGCATAGACTGGATACATATCGTAGCAAACTCAACAGATCGCTACCCAATTCACCCTAGCCAAAGACCTTAAACTTTGGAGACAAACGAGAACTTCATCGTTATCGAGACTCGATTACCATTTGGAGATGATTTTCTGGCACAATTAAAAAGGAGCCGTGGAGCATGTATACTACGCAAGTTTGACAATGGATACTATTGCCTTCGCTTTCAAAATTTTAAGGTGGACTCGGAGCTGCAAGATGCCAACACGTTTTTTTTTTAAAGCTATATTTCTCATTAAAGATGACAAGGAAACACCCTCATACTATATATTTTCAAAAAGCAGAGATTCAAAAGGTTAGTATTGTAGCAGTAGTTTACTCTTAGGATGAAAGGGTGTAAATTTGAGGTAAAAAAACCCTCAATTTTGGTATTAATGATAAAAATTAATTCAAATCAAAAACTTGATACTATTTTCTGAAATGTAATATTCACTTGAAAGAAGAGTATATGTAGAAAAAAACGACATTTTTTTCATGATCTATCCTCATTCTAAAACGACATTGCTTGAAAGATTGTTACTCAAAAAAGTGATTAAAATCATGATAAGCAAAATTTAAATGTCTCTTATTCAAAATGTAAGAACTTTATTGATAATCAAAATGTTTTTTTTTGGTATATAGCAATTAAAGAACAAAATGCGAAAATTTCAGAAAATTTGACTCAGCCAGAGTGGAGTTAAATTCTTTGGAAATCTTGAAATTGGCACAAAAGAGAAGCCAGAAAATCGGGTGATTTACATAAATTTACACTTATTTATTACGCAACTTACGACTGCTTGACAAGCTAATAGGTTAACCCAACCAATATTTTAATCTTTGGCGAACAAATTAAGTAAAGTTTAATGAATATTTGCAAAAAAGTGATTTTTGAACAAAATACACTGTGTTTAGTGCAGCGCCCCCTAAATTATCATGCAAACTGTAAAATTCAGATGATCAAATATACATTCCGTTCTGTGTACCATACTGCATTGAAGTCGAATTAAGTTTTTTTTCTACGTTAGACCTAATTATCAGAGAGGTGATTAAAACAAATTTAGAAATTCCTGAAGAAATTGAGTTCGAACGAGTCCATAGAATCACAAATGCACCCTCTGTACGTGGATCCAAACCAATAATAGCAATGTTTTCAAAGCATAAAGATCGCAGCCATGTTCTGGACCAAGCTTCCAAACTCAAAGGTACAGCAATTAGCATCGGCGAGGACTTCTCCAAGAGAATACGTATCATTCGTTCTATACTGTTGGACTATCGGAAATGCCTCATTGCAGAGAACAGTAAGCTGAAAGCTCGCGTTCGATATGACAAATTAGTCTACACAGATGAGAAAGGTCGGAAGAAGATTTACACAGTGAATGAAGCTACCAGGCAAGTAGAAGAACGCGAGGTCCGCCATTACGATAGTCACAGCTAGGAGACTGGCCAAAGCCCAAAACGCGCCGAGTTGTCATGTATTACCTGGAACGTTAGAGGTCTTAAAGCTAAGTTAGCAAATGTAGAATTTATTTCTCTGTGCAAGCAGTTTGATATTTGTTGTTTTGTCGAAACGTTTTGTCTTTGCCATGATTCACTCCAATTCGTAGATAACTACAAGCTTTTTTCGTTCCCTGCCGTGAGACATAGCAAAAGAGGCCGACCAAGAGGTGGGGTTTCTGTATATATACGTAAAAATATTGTATGCAAAGTTCGTAGACTTCAAAACAATTTCGACAATTGTATTTCAATGTGTTTTGATAAATCCTTGTTTTCCTTTGACAGAGATGTTATTTTTCTGTGCTGTTACATTCGACCACAAAATACTGCTTCTACCATTGATGAGCTGGGCAATTATCTTGCCAATTTACAAAGTCTGTTTCCACATTCTTTCTTTATTGTTACTGGGGATTTTAATGCAAAGACAGGAACAGAACCAGATTTTATTTTAGATGATTCTACAAAATATCTACCTATTGTGGGCACAGAGTATACATCTGATAGTTTTCAATGCCCACGTAATTCTAAAGATGGTATTGTAAGTGAAGCTGGTCACACACTTGTAGGTATCTGTAAAAAATTTGATATGCATATTGTAAATGGTAGGCTATCAAATGACAAATACGGGAATGTTACATGTGTTGCAGCAAATGGAGCCAGTGTCATTGATTATTTCATTATGTCTTCTGTACTTTTCAATTATATTACACATTTCGATGTTCTTTTGAGGGCCGAATCAGATCATTTCCCACTTATTTGTCACCTGGCTACAAAGCAATCAGTTTTCAGTTTGCCCGACCATGCAAAATGTGTTGAATTCCACAGTTAATACAAAGGGTCATTATCGATGGTCTGAACAAGGTAA
>LD363747.1:15993-37047 GCA_001465055.1 Ptychodera flava
CTGGACCATTCAACTTATCTGGAGACCCTAAAATGACATACACGTTAGACATTTTAGAAACGTTAGATCCGTACTCGTTAGGTATGCACGATACACGATAGGTTTGCATGATTGCCATAATAGAATTTGACTCGTGGACAACCTAAAATGACATACACGTTAGACATTTTAGATACGTTAGCTCTGTAAATCTTAGGTCGGCACGTTATACGATATGTCTCAAGATTCACCTGATGACCTACAAACACGGTAAGGTCTAACTCTATCAACTTATCTGGAGACCCTAAAATGACATACACGTTAGACATTTTAGAAACGTTAGATCCGTACTCGTTAGGTATGCACGATACACGATAGGTTTGCATGATTGCCATAATAGAATTTGACTCGTGGACAACCTAAAATGACATACACGTTAGACATTTTAGATACGTTAGCTCTGTAAATCTTAGGTCGGCACGTTATACGATATGTCTCAAGATTCACCTGATGACCTACAAACACGGTAAGGTCTAACTCTATCATGCCAATCGTGCAAACCTATCGTGTAACGTGCCGACCTAACGTGTACGGACCTAACGTGTCTAAAATGTCTAACGTGCATGTCATTTTAGGTTCTCCACATGAGTCAAAATCTATCATGCCAATCGTGCAAACCTATCGTGTATCGTGCAAACCTAACGTGTACGGACCTCAAACGTGTCTAAAATGTCTAACGTGTATGTCATTTTAGGTTCTCAACATGAGTCCAAATCTATCATGCCAATCGTGCAAACCTATCGTGTATTGTGCAAACCTAACGTGTACGGACCTAACGTGTCTAAAATGTCTAATGTGTATGTCATTTTAGGTTCTCAACATGAGTCCAAATCTATCATGCCAATCATGCAAATCTATCGTGTATCGTGCACACCTAACGTGTACGGACCTAACGTGTCTAAAATGTCTAACGTGTATATCATTTTAGGTTCTCCACATGACTCCAATTTCTATCATGCCAATCATGCAAACCTATCGTGTATCGTGCAAACCTAACGTTTACGGACCTAACGTGTCTAAAATGTCTAACGTGCAGACTTTTACAGTGTTTAGTCATGCACGTTTGCCTGACACGTTAGGGTTCTATAATGTACAATGGCATACAACTCCCCATAGCACGATAGCTTCAACAATGTGAAACGTGCATTTTTACCAACTACTGGCCATAGCTCTTAAAATGTACTTACATGTTGTCGATCATAGATGACATGAATGGAAAATAGTTTTCCACTGTGTTATTATACTCAACGATGTTTGCAGCTATATATATTACGCTATATAATAAGCATACATGTGTGATGTATGCTGGGTAAAAGAAACGAAATATATTTTCTTTGTTATTTTCTTAATTTTTCTATCCATACCATACATATACCCAAGTATCTCTCTCTCTCTCTCTCTCTCTCTCTCTCTCTCTCTCTCTCTCTCTCTCTCTCTCTCTCCATATACACACACAGGTGTACATTCACAGTCTGCGTAACACGATGAAATAGTGAAGGTCGCTAATAGTATAAATAAACTTAGACTTAAAATATTCCATCAGTCTACAATAAATCTGAATAGCTTTTAGCAACATGGGTGATTAGTGTCGCAAAAATATCCGGCCTTTCTTATTTTAAATCTACGGACAATAATAGTTTTTGCACACATAACCAACGTGCGAGGGAAGTTTTGAGAAGCTCTAACTTTTTGGTCGTATGCCGCAAAATTGAACCACTCTTTTCACTCCTCTTTGGCCCAGGTACTTTTCCCTGAAATCGTTTTCTTTAGGACCCTTTTTTCCTCGGGGTGTTTTGTAATTTCCGCACAGCAGTACGGAAAAGAAGAAGGATGTGTGTGATGAATGGGCGAAATCGTCAAAGGTTTTTAAGGGCATATGGACGAAATCAAAACTGGGATTAGCAGTTTACAAATGATCCTAAGGTGGAACTTGTTCGTTCAAATGATGGATCGCCGCAGGATTTCAAGATTCGCGTTGAATAATCGCGATCATCATTATCCTCCCTGCATTGCACTCCATTCATCTTCCAGATTCAATGGTAAAGGCGTCTTGATTTATGTCATTTCTCACACTTTCGTCGCGCTGCTTGGCTGCTCGGGTCGTAAATCTAAGAGATTTGGACGGGCGAGTCACGCTCGTAAATTCTACATATGACGAACTGCTCATGCGCATATTTCATATTAATGAGGGCGCACAAAGGCATGGTGAGCGCGCGCCACGCGTGCCGGTCACAATAAACGTGGTATCCCTTTTCTGTCGGGAGATAGTTGGAGACAGTTGGAATGCGGCCATTACGCCAGCTGGAATGCGACGAAAAATGGTGATAAAATATTTAAATAACCAAAATATTGGCGGAAAACTCCTTTTTGTTTGCGATCGCTCGCATTTCAAAGTGACAAATATTTGTCTCTACAGTTGACAGTTTTTCAAAAGTTTTCACAGAATCCGTCGGGTTATTTTACAATGTAACTTTTGATCACGTTTTATGCGCACAACAACCGCTCTGAGTCAGGATTTTGCCCTCCTTGTTTCGTCGGCGATACGGATTACCTTGAAACCCAAACAGTTCTTCTAAAATACCTTTTCAAATTCAAATTTCGTAACTGACTTATGTTAGGGCTGTGTTACAGGTTTCTGCCTCTGCTGACTGACTGATGTTTCCACGCAAAAGAATTACGCGCGAATTTGGACCTGCTCACCAGCGGATCGGCTCATGTATACTTTTCCGATAGGAGTGCCCCCGGGGCCGGATATGCTATCGGTCAATGGACGTTGATTTTCGCACAGACGCTTGCACAGTTCGCAGTGAAAGTTTTTTTCACATCCGTATGGAATTCTATGCCATTTTCTGAATTTAAAAACAAAATTAAACTTCAAGGGTTATGTTACAGATGATCAAGATCTTTTTGTTTCTGAACGACATTGTCCAAATTGATCATGACGGAATGCCATCAACAATTAAAAATAGGAAAAGACCAACATGGCCAAGAAATGCACTGAAGGGCACTGGCCGATTTTATTGAAATATGTCCCCCGAATGGAGTTTTACCTTTAATTTATATCTCTACGTTGAATAGTTGTGGCGAGCTGGGGCAACCACCAAAGCGTTACGGTAAACACGAATCGCTCTCTGAGGTCCCAACGATAACTTTACAGATTACAGAGAGGACGCGTAAAATTTGTGATGGACTTTGGTGCAATCATCCATCAAAACTGTTTATACAGGAGAACTGCTTTAGAATATCCGATACATATAACGGCAAATGATGCGGCATTTTAAAGTCGGTGTACGCACGTATCAGGCAGTGTTGAGACGTGACTCAAATTTATAGAGCTCGTTTCCCTGTGTGATTTGCTGAAAGCACACTGGTGTGAGAATAAATCAACAAGGTTCCTCAGTAATTCAATTGTTGAAGTTTTTGTCGCCGAAAGACGGGATCAAGCGCGATTACGTGTAATATTTTACAGTCCCAAATGATTTCAAGAGTATTGGCAACGCTTTGCGTCGTCGTTGAAAACGGTGGCCACTCACAGTATCTTACAAGGGATTAGGGCATGGTTTAGTAGGCTCTTGCAAGAATGTATGACAGGGAAAATTGAGAGTCGCGAGATTATGTAAGAGAGTGGGGTGACTTGATTTAAGGTAGTTCGCACTAAAATGAAAGACTTAAACTTTTGCTCAAATTTTCATCAAGCAAACTTTTAGCTGTTCTCTTTCAAAATCAAGAATAAAGTTTGGTACTAGAGGAACAAATTACCCTATATTTTAACATATCGACACTTGGAATTCAAAATGGCCGCCATCCCTGTGTCATCTCTATGGAGGGAAATAAAATTCCCGGTTTTCACAAAAGTAAGCCGGTGAAAACGTCATTTACTCAATGAGCTTCAAAATGCCCCCCTCTCTAAGTGGTAGGCCAAAAGAATATTCTAAAAGTTTGAGAGTCCGATATCCTTCTCCGAGGCGGCGTATTTTACCTTAAATCAAAGAAAATCGTCCTGTCCTAATGGGATGTATCCTTAGAGGGACAAAGCTGTCGTTTGTAATTTATTTTTCTGTGTTCCCCCTGAAATACCTCAAAATCTCCGTTTAGTAAATATTAATGTTTGCAGTCTGAAGTAAGTTTACTACTGTAGGTCTGTAAGTAGCTTATTTGGTATCACAGACGCCATGGGACCATGTTGGCCGAATTTTCTGCAATGCCAGAAATTGTAACACCATTTCTTTTTATCTATTCTGTCATTTAGAGGTGTTAAAGTTGGGTTTTCTTTGTAGGGCTCTCTCTCAGATTCATTAAAATTTTATGTAACAAAGTGAAAGTTCAAAGAACAAAAAGTTGCCAAACAAGAGTGATTGGCCAGAGAAGGAGTAACAATAAAATTGTCACATATGTAGTTAGATTCAACCGGGTGGGGCGTACTCTTGTTCTGAACTGGTATGGATAGCATTGAGTACGGGAAGTTGGTCGTCTTCAGCTTTGCTCAGAATGCCGTCTCTTCGTCCGGGATCTCCTCGTACCAAATGCAGAAAGACGACATTTCCCGGAAGGGAAAGAAACAAGACTGTAGCAGTGATTAAAAGGCCGAAATTGGGAAATACTTGTTACTCCCCGTTATTAATGTCAAATTCTGTTTCACATGATATTATCGGCCAGACGTTCAATCTTCGGGTAGAATGCGCGTCGGAGATAGACAGATTTTCGGACTCTAAAATTTTTACATTACTTTTCTGGTATACTGTTTGTGTGGCCTCATTTCGAAGCTCTCGGGGTAAGTAAAGTTTTCACTGTAAGTTTTTTTGAAAATCGGAAATTTAAATTTCTCCCCATGGAGCTAAGACAGGGATTGCGGCCATTTTGAATTTCGAGCGGAGGTACATATAGGTGATAAGTATCTCTATTGCCAAGATTTGGACGGTGACCCCAATATTCATCTTTGATTTTCGATGAAAGTGCTGGAAATTTTTTTGGCGGGAAGTTTTAGCAAAATTTTAGTCTCTCAATTTCGAGGTGTAGGCTACCTTAAGTAAAATGCGCCTCGAGACATTTTGTAAGACCTTTCTCGAAGGAAAATATAAACGGTTTTACTTCATAATCAAGAGTGGAAGCGGCCATCTATCATACAAAAATTTTGGGATTAAAGAACAAAATTACCTAGGGTTTATCGACATTTGAATTTCAAAATGGCCATCTGTGTTAGTCTACTGGGGTTTGGGTAGGAAAAAGACAAGATGGTAAAAAATTCCTTATTCCTTTACACCTCAAAATGCGGCCACACGAATCGCAGACCAGAAAAGTGACATAAACATTTTTAGTGTCCGCAAAACTGTTTCCGGGCGCATTCTAGTACCTTAAGGTAATATGCACCTCGAAAGTGAAAGACTTAAACTTTTGCTCAAACTTTCCTCAGTGAAACTTTCAGTGACATACATGTAGTTTCACATCCATAGCAAGCAGATAATCAGTAAGTTTATGGTAGCCCCCAAAACCGCCTATTCAAAATGACCGCCATCCGAGTGTTTCCTCTGGGGAAGAACTTTATTTAATTATCACAAAACTCAGCCCTTGTAAACTGTTTTATGCCATGAACTTTATGATGAGCTCCCCACTCCAAAAAATTAGACCAGAAATGTATCGTAAAAGTTTTAGAGTCGTAATATCTGTCCCTGAGGCGTATTCTACCTGGGTCCCTTCGAAATACGGGTAAAAGAGACAAACTGTGATATATAGTTTTCGGGACTTGAAAGCTCAACCAGCTATAGTTCTGGAATGTATTCTCTTATGTTTTTGAAATGCAAATTCTTTTCTGTAGCTACTACTGTTGACATTGTATAACCGCCAATAATATCCATTGTTATACACCTACTGCCGTAACCTATGGGAGGTTGACCGTCCAATAACTTTCCGTATTTTGTATAGTACGCAAAGTCCCGAATACGGGAGACGCGCGACGCGTCTGTTTGGGGTTTGTAGTAATTTTATTTCAACAATCGCGCGCGTTTCACTCATATCGTGCGTGCCGCATCCCTCAAAATTTACCATAGAATTAGTTTATATGGACGATTAATGGATGGGGGGAGGTGTATAATAATAGGGTTATACACAAAATACGGCCCTGTATGGACTCGGGCTCAGTGAGTGACGTATTGGACTCGCCTTCGGCTCGTCCAATACGTCCACTCACTGAGCCCTCGTCCATACAGGGCCGTATTTTGTGAATAACCCTATAAGGGAGCGTTCAGTTTTTACGGCCTGGGGGGGCGGCAAAATCTTGTCGCCGGTGTTCAAAAAAATATAGACCCCCCCTGCATTTTTTGTGAAAAAAGATGACCCCCCCCTTTGTCAGACAAAAAAAATTGATGACCCCCCCTGAAAAATAACCAAAACCCATATGTCAAATTTATCCGCATGGTTTGGATTTGAACTCCAGTACGCGGCGCACTTTATTCGTGTAGCAGAGATGCCAGTGAACAAACTTCTCAGCCACATCCATTGAAACGTCTGTTAATTAGGACGACTGTAAGGCAATTTTTAACTTCATTTCCATAGACAACTCATGTCCATGGACATTGTATAAAGTAAACTTTATTGGAGTGGTTCGCCAAAGGCAGCCCTCCGGTTGAGAGGGTCATGGGCCATTACGTAAAGTCAACTTTATTCTAGTGGGCGACCAAAGGTGGCCTGCCGGTAAAGAGGGTCGATCATGGCTATTGCATAAAGTAGACTTTACTGGACAGGGCCGCTGAAGGCGCGCGGCCATTACCATTATTTAGTGCGTGATCCCAGGGGTCCCTCAAAAATGTTTCTAATACAAGCCGCGGCTTCAATTGGGAATTTTACAGTAAGATTGCCGTAAAAGTCAATTTATTGTAGTGGGCCGCCGCAGGCGGCCTGCCGGTAAAGCGGGTCGGATCATGGCTATTGCATGAAGTAAACCTAATTGGAATGGGCCGCCAAAGGCGTCTGCCCGTTAAGAGGGTCATGGGTAATACATAATGTATATTTATTGTAGTGGGCCGCCTTCGGCGGCCCGTCGGTAAAGAGGGTCAATCATGGCCATGGCATAAAGTGAACTTTATTGTTGGTATTATGTTTTTGAAAATGTGGTGACCCCCCCCTTTCCTACCAGTGAAAAAGCGATGACCCCCCCTTTGTGGATTCCAAAATTACGATGACCCCCCCTGGATTTTGCCGGCCCCCCCGGCCGTAAAAACTGAACGGTCCCTAATATAATATCAAATTCTTGTTGTTGCCAACCGATTTTGATCCGGACTAAAATTTATTTATCAACGATAACATAGCATACGTTAGACGGTGTGTTGTATCTGCAAGGCTAATACTTTACCTTAGAGAAGGAAAATTTACTTGATTTGGAGAACACAAATAATAAACGCATTCCTTACAAATTACAGCAAAGTGTCCCTTTTAAAATCGAGACATCCAATTGTTGTCGTTCCGCCAACTAGTGGACGATCATGCAGAAAACCGGGGAATACATTTTGAAAGTAAGACGAGCATGATAATTCACTAATTGACAACCATGGCAACTAGGACATTTTATCACTTGAACTAAATCCGTACTGATCTGATTACATGCACATCGGTCATATATCACATTTTGACTTGTGGACAGCGCAGCACTAGGGTAAGTGGCCTATGATTTTTTTCAATGGATGGCGAAATATGGTGTTCAAAATCAAGGAGACCAATACCAGCTTTAGTTGCGTATAATATCTCTAAGATATGATAATTATAATCTTACCTTTGAAAAGTGATCAGAGTTTGGCACAAATTTTCACAAAGCTCTTGTTTTCCCTATTGCAATACATTAACCCAGCTGTACCGTTCTTCATCTCTACACTTGTTTTGTACATCCACCAATGGAGGGCGATCTTCTAGCAGCTATGTGTTGCCATACTCACAGGCACTCGAGTGGCGCCCGGGGATGGTTTAGCTCTCGTGCCAAACACATACCCCGTATATAAAACTATGGAAAATGTAAAATTGGCCCTCAAATAGTGTTCTATCAAATCTCCTACAAACAATTATGCTCCGTCTGGCAACATCTCTATGACAAATGTATTGATTATAGTATTGATACACGTAAAATATATAGTGACCTGTTTTCACAGTGACTTACTTTGTTTTTCAGTGCAGTAAAATGTTTTTGAGAATAAGAAGCATTCTGAGGAGCCTGGATGTCCATTCATGTTTGCATCATCCCGATTTCATTCATTCAGTGTGTACATATTTTCTTTCTCAACAAAATTTGCTAATCTCTTAACTTCCCTCACCTATTTTAATTACTTTTCAATGAAAATTCCTGCGACACTAATTTTATTATTCTTTTTTAAGGCAGAGAAAAATAAAACGTTTGTTTCTCATCCTAGACATATTGCGAAAATGATATCGTGACGCGGTTTTTTTCCTCTTATTTTTTTTATTCTTCAACCAACGAGAACGCGCAAAAAACATGAAAACAACACAGTAATGCACACAGAGATAAATGCGCAGCAGTGTTGTTCTAGTATTTTTGTATATATAGCAACAGTTCTGTGGTTTGACTTTTAGTGCAGAAATGCACAGTTTTGGCAGTTTGATATAACAGTGACATATGTGTACAGTTCTGAATGGAATGTTAGTGCTAGTTATTTTGTTTATAGTTCTGTTTTATACAGCACTGTGTTATGCACGATCATCGCGTATTTTGCGGATTTTTTTCACTTTATTTTCTCATGAGCAGAAAAAAACTTTGACGCGGCGGGTCTGAATTGACGGGCGCGACGATGAGAAACAAACGTTTTATTTTTCTTGGCCTTAGATGCTTTCGAAATAGGTTGCTTTGCATTTTTACTCATGGTACATTTTTATTTACTTTGTCGTGTAAGTGATGTTGTTTACCTCAAGGTTGGTAATCATAGTTGTGCATCTATGCTCCGTACATACAATAAGAAGATCCAAGTTGCTGTATTCCAGTAACACCAGAAGTTTATTGTTGTGTATGTTTGGTGTGAATGTGAAACAAAACTGAAAATCAAGGTACAAAGGTTTTATTTGCGAATATACAGTTTATACATCAGAAATAGAATTCAGAAAGACTTGTTATAAAATTTTATGATAAAAAGCAAAGTCACCAACGTCACACACCAAAAGTCCAAATTATAATAATATACAAAATGGTATTTGTAATGATAAAAGTTCTCTCAAAGGCCTATACTGACTTAAATTTCCACTCGTACAGGCCAGAGTACCTTTGACTTAAAAATTGTGACATCACTGAGTATTGTGTTAATATACATTGTAAAACACATTGATAGAAAAAATCAACAAAGGAAAGCGAAGTACAGCATACAAAACTAATATTGAGCAAACATGTCTCTGTCAAGACTTATATTGAGAGTCATTTGAACTTTGATATCTGACCTTCAATAGAAATAAAATGACAAAGGTATAAACGCATGCAGACTGAAAATAACCAGACAACTGTAAAAACTAACCATTACTAGATTACCTAGTCATAAAATATCTCGTTATATTCATGAAATCTAATCATAATGATGCAGTTTCCTTCTACACTTTCCTTCCCACCATACTATATTCCTAAACTTAAGTACGCTTCATGACAATATATTAAAGCCATGCGACTTTTTCTATCGCAGGACTTCGAATCAAAAACGAAAGTAGTTGTAGAAATTGGACTAATGAGGGCGCTAATCATAAACTTCCGACAGGTTTCCAGTAGCTGGGATCAACTTCCGTGCCACGGCTGGAATTCATCGTCACGGCACGACTGACAAAGCACAATTCCAAAACTCTACTTCGTGCTGTAATGCACGGTAAGAGACATGAGAGTTATAATCTCTCCAATCGACTGTTCATTGTATAGAACATATTAAAAACCTTTATAAAAGCAAATACTTCTGGCTTGGGACAAAAAGTAAACGTACAACAACTTTAAAAGAGTGATTCCGTGATTCGCAATTTCATTTTTCGAGACTAGAAGATAGTTATTGAAATGGTATTAGCTATAAAAGTCATTTTTCTCCAGTCATTCAGATTGATTGTTTTGTCCTTACTTCAGAGTGTTAAACTCAAGAAAATTTGGCGAAACTTTATTTCGACCGGTTACGCGGTTTTAGTAGCTCTAACTAAGGCTATATGAAAAGGCTTGTTTCATATGTCGTTACAGAAATTGAATCAAACATCTACACTATTGTTTAAAGGGAAGGTGTAACTAAAAATGTGCATTGAAATTCCTCTAAAAGATCGAAAATTGGTACCCTATAGCTTCAAAGATACACATCATCGCTCGCCGGCAGTTGTCGTTTACACGACCATGGTACCAGCGCCCTCTACTCATGACCTTGTGTTCTGCCACATGGTCAGTAAACCGCGATGGAGTCGGATCAGTTTACAGTTGTACAGTTTCAGTTTATTTCGCTAGAAATATAAACTTACATTCGCCCAAAAGACACATGGAAAAAAAATAAAGATAGAGAAATTGGTACAATTGCTAAATTTATGTTCTATAATTTAGCAGGTATTCCTAGCGGGGACCACAATATAGTTCTTCTGAACTAGTCGAGTTGTGGCCCCTAATGTTTATACTATATAGATAACATAAGGTGTACATCTGCGGATATGGACAGAAAAATCTATAGCAATAATTGCAAACTATATTTCATATCAGGTACAGATCAAAAAATATATTGACGGGAAACAGATGATATGAGACAGATCAGAAAACAACAAGACAACGTGACCATAAAACCCCACGACTTTTGGGGAAAATAGTATCAACAGGCAAGTAGCCAGTCTTTTAAATGACGTTTGAAATGCTTTCTTTCACTTAACTTTTTTATAGAATCTGGAAGTTTGTTCCATAGCATAGTTGCAGCATATTTCAAATTATGTTGGCTCAAAGTAAGATTAACCTTAGAAATATAGAAGTTTTCACCAGTTTTTAGACGTGTTGAATAACTATGAGGCATTGGATCGAGGTAACGATATACCGAATGTGAGAAATGACTATTTTTGAGGTCAAAGATAAAAGTACAAGTATTAAATTCACATTGCTTATGGACATTAAGAATTCCCAGTTGCTGAAATAGAGGGGCGGTATGAGCTCGCGCAGCAGAGAATGTGATAAGGCGGACAACCTTTTTCTGTAAAATTAGGATAGGTTGGAGTAAAGAACTGAGTGTATTCCCCCAGATCTCAATACAGTAACAAATATGGGGTAAAATCATGGAATTATAAAGCAAAAGCAAAATTTATTTGGGGACGATATGATGAATTTTAGAAATAATTCCAACCACCGGGGCGATTAATTTCCTAACTGTATCAATGTGAGCCTTCCAAGTCAAGTACTGGTCTAAAATTACCCCCAGATAATTTGTCGACGAGACATTGGCGACCATATAGGACCAAGAATAGACCCTTGTGGAACCCCACATTGAACTGACCTATATGACGAAAATACATTGCTTCAATTGACGGTTTGTTTACGTTCTGAAAGATAGCTTTTGAACCAGTGAAAAGGCAACCCCCTTATACCATAATAGTCTATTTTTTGTAACATAATGTCATGATTAATAGTATCAAAAGCCTTTCTAAGGTCTATAAAAATCCCAAAAGTTGTGAAACCATCGTAAAGTCATTATATAAGAGATCAAATCGGCCAAAGCAAGTTTTGTACTATGTTTTTTGCGAAAACCAAATTGAGTCTTGAGAAGAATATCATACTTCTCCAGGTAAGAGATGAGTTGGTTTTTAACAACAGATTCAACTATTTTACTGAAGACTGGTAAAACAGAGATAGGCCGATAATTTTCAACATTCGTAACAGAGCCCTTTTTATAGACTGGTATGACTTTGGCGACCTTTAAGTCGTTTGGAAAGACGCCTTGGCTTAAAGAACAATTTATTACATGTGCCAATGGATAAGAAATAATATGTGCTACATGGTTTACAAGCCTAGGGTGAATCATATCTTTTAATAATAATAATAATTTTATTTCACCATAAGAAATGTTTAACATTTCATGAAAATGACTGTATGTACAATTGGTGGGGACCATGAAATATAGTTCAGCAGAACTAATCTTCCTTCATGGCCCCAACAAAATATATGAAATAAATAATTTTATATAATGTAGGTATTTAGAGTTGCAAAAATATTATACATGTAGAACAAAATAGGTGCATACTCTGATAATAAATACATAAAGAAATAACTTCAAAAATATTATATCGGAATTGGTGGGGAAAACAGAGCAACAAAGAATATCACAATTTAGGAAATGGGATGAAATCAGGAAAAAAAAAGAAACAGTACAACAACATTTATGACTGAAAAATACTTGTTGATAAGAAATGAAGTCTGACAAATTACGAAGGAATAAAAACTAAATCAATCAACCATAGAATAGAGGAGGTTTTGTTTCAACTCCTTTTTAAATTTTTGTCTTGATGTTGTCTGTTTAATTGAGGAGGGAAGTGAGTTCCAATGTTTTGCAGCAGCGAACGTAATTTGATTTTGTGTGAGTGTGAGATTATGTTTTGGGATACAAACATTTCCAGCAAAGACTTGACGAGTAGGATAATGATTCACAAATGGTCGAAAAAATTTAGTGATGTCATGGGAATAACGATTATGTTTTAGATCAAAGACGAAAGTACAAGTTAAAAATTTACAGAGATTGCTTATGTCAAGAATTTTTAGTTGATGGAAAAGTGGATTTATTGGGGTCTATCATCCTAATTTCATTGAACACATCGTTTTCAGAGACCGGGCGAAAAAAAAAGAATTAAGATGGTCGCCTTTTAGGTATTGACGAAAATCCCCGTTGTTACGAATTTTCTCAGCAAGATTTGGCCCTACACTGGTAAAATACTCATTAAACTCTTCAGCAATATCAACACTATCCGACACACAAGGCTTGTCGGGTCTATTTGTATGCAATTTGTCTGGAGTACATTTTGTACAGGAATTGTTCAAAATTTCATGTAAAACTTTCCATGTCTTGTTGATGTTCCCATTCGCATTAATTACCAGATTGGTATAATATTTTTTCTTTGCTGATTTAAGCAGCTTCGTCAGTAGATTTCTGTACAATGTGTACTTATTTTTAACATTTTCATCGTAAGGATTATTTTTCATTTTACTAAACAATTTATGTTTCGTGTTGATGGACTTAAGCAAACCCCAAGAAAGCCAAGATTTTTGTTACATTGTTTTCTGTTACGAACTGAATCACCTCGAGGTGTCTCTGCATAACGTCATAAAAGATGCTATGGAAATTTGCATATGCATCAGTTAGATCCTCGCATTCGTACACAGACTGCCAGGATACATCACTCAAATCAGCCAAGAAAAGATTTTTATCGTTGTTCTTAAAATCATATTTCATAGTTCTATGATGCGGCCTAAATACATGATTGAGGTGTTTAGTGGTGCTGGCTCTGTCATTTATGTCGTTCACAGTGACAGAATCAATAACTATTGAGTGGAAATATTGCCATGCCAGATCAAAAGAGACATCACCGGGGATGCACAGGTATTTTTTCAAAATCCATTTTGCGCGCACAATTGTTGATTCGCCCAAGTCTAGTGGAGTTTGGATGAGATGGGATCGGTAACAATGCAGTGTACACTGCATTTCAGACATCGATCACGTCAAAATTATACATATTTGTATCTTCAAATTGTTGAAAATACCTCACCTATGGTATATTTGTACCCAAGAGGTGAAGCGATTTTCACCAATATACAGCATTCATTCAGTATTTTGTCTACAAATGTGACCCTTTCGACTTCACTTCATCTGTTCACAGAACTGCATCACGCTGCGCCTTGGGCCTTGCGTGTCAAATACGGAAACGTATACTTGATTGTTTGGCACACCTTTGTCAAAGTTCCTAAATTTTCTGAGTGAAAATTATCAGAAAACAACATCATTTGGGCTTATAATTACTCTAGACATGAGGCGACATCAACATAGAATAATATTTTGCAAAAGCTATCTTTCTAAATGTGAGAAATAGAGGGTTTTTGGAATGTAAACATGATGTAAACGGTGCGATTCGTTCGTCGTCACGCTTGAGTGATAATCAGAAAATTGCATGGCGCCAAAAGTTTTTGACAGAAATGCAGTATTTTGATGAAATGCAGACATACACATCATCTTGGTGTTTCTGTCTACTTAGAAAATACTGTGATGTGCTCGTCTATCATCCCTCTAACACAGATTCTGTCTCGGCTGACTGCAATGTACCAGGGTCTGTACACTTCACATAGATGACATCGCCACGTCCCATCTCGACTCCACATCGAAATCCTAGAATTGTAGTTATCACAAACATAAACATTGTCAGCGCCATCAACGTCAATGCTGTATGGCCAGTACAGCTGACTGTCGCCACGACCTTTCTCACCGTATTGGTACAGGTAATTGAAATCAGCATCAAAACACTTGATGCAGTGATTGTGACAGTCAGACACCATGATGACATCCCTACTGTTGACAGCGACAAAGTAGGGACAGTTGAATTCTGTTCGGCCTCTACCTGGACTACCAATCTCTCCAACATATTGACCATTCGTGGTGTACTTGAGTAACCTATGACCTTGGACATCAGTGACCAAAACAAACCCTTTCAAGAGAGTTATGCACCAGGGATTTGTGTTTCCAGGTAAAGTAATTATTCTTATAACTTTATTAGTTTGATCATACACAATAATTTGCAAATTATTGTCATCAAGTATGTAGTAGTGATTGTCCTGAGAGACTGCTACATACTTTGGCTTGAATGGCTTGGCAAACTGACCGCTGAAACTTCCTAGCACCTTTTCACATGTGTAGTCTTTGTTCAGTATCTGAACAACATTGTTGCCTTTGTCACACACCAGAAGTCGGTCATTGTGAAATGTTAAACCACATGGATCATTGGACTTCTGTCCTGGACTAGGACCTTGACCCACCAGTTCGAATTTTGACCAGCCACCTGTAAGGTCAAAGGTCAAAACAAGCACATCAGCAGAGTGGAATTGCAATGCATTTACCGTGTAACAAACCGTTCACACAAAGGCAGCTTGATACTGAGAATAGATATCAACACTGTTTAAAATGCATCAAACTGACGATTCATCAAGTTAAATACTCAATTTTACAATTTTTTTAATTCCATATTTTAATGTCCTTTTACCATGGCAACAAAACAATGTAACATTATGTTCTTAAAACTTGCTTTTTCAACATGCTAGACTGAGAATAGAACTGCCATTTTTGCTGAGTGTATGTACTATGGATACTTTCGTTTGATTTTTTGATGGCAGGCCAAACATGATGGGTTATCTGTCTGAAATAAGGACCTTGACCCTTCAGACTAAAATTTCTCCACCTGACCACAGGGTCAAAGAGGTCAAAGGTCAAAACTGGCAAAGCAGTTGTTGAATTACTGAACTATGTGTGCTGATGGTTTGAAATCATAAACACAGATATTGATTCAAATGTAAGTTCAATATGACAATTCTACAGAGTAAATCCTCAGCCTTACTGAATTTTTGCTGCTATGCCATAATGGCAACAATAGAAATCTTGTTTTTTTCAATGATTTGTCTCCAAGTGTAAGAAATGCCATCCTTTGTACATTCATTTAAAGATTTTATTGCAAGGCACATTATGGGTACATATCTTTGATAGTTTTATGGAAAGGTAAATCTATTTAGTCGTTCAACTTTAGTCCTGGATTTTATCCTTGATTTTGTCCAAATGACCGCAAGGTCAAAGAGGTCAAAGATCAAAAGTAAATATATGTAATGAAATTAAAATAAATGTCATGAGAATAAGCTACGGGGATTGCTAATGTAGCTTTAAATTAAGAATAGATATACCTGTTTGGTATTTCAACTTTTTTCCTAGAGTTTAACCTTGATTTGTCCAGATGACCGCAAGGTCAAAGAGGTCAAAGGTCAAAAGTAGATATATGTAATGAAATTTAAATATTATATCATGACAATAAGCCGTGTTGGCTAATGTAGTTTAAATTGAGAATAGATGTTGATATAAATCAAACTGCTGCACAATGGCAATTCTAATCTTGACTAATGTTTGTTATTTTGATATTTTAATGACTATTTACCATGGCAACAGTATTGGTAAGTTAATGAACTAACTTTTTCAAAGTGTAGAAAACCATTGTTTTTAATGTAGAACTCATTTTAGTTTTGGAACAGATATTGTAATTTAATGTTAAACTGACATTCACATGATTAAGGGAAAGCCATGTTGCCATGGCAACACTTAGATTTCAGTTTAAATCTTTATAGCTGTTATTCATTATTATGTTCATTCATTTATCTGACAGGATATGAATAACATTTGAAAATGTTCTACATGCAAAAATATCTTTCCTGGTATGCTGTCAATAATTGAGGTGAATTCCAAATAGTTGTACCATGTAAATTTATTACCTAACAGTACATTGTGACAAATAAAGTAAGCCTATCTGTAACCAACATAATAACATTAGTAGAGCAGGGAAAGTTTTGCTATTTTTTTTGCAATGGCGACAAGATATCAGGGCCTTGAAGATTATTTACTAATATCTATATTGGTGTCACTGTAAATTCAAAATTCTTTTATCATACTTTCAGGAAAGTATTAGCAGAAAACAGTGTCCTGTTGAAGGCTGTAACCAGGTAAATGTTACCAGGGTTTCCTAGTCATTTTACCAGGGATCCTCTTGATGTATGAGAGCAGTCAGATAAGGGGACTACAGCAGTGTTACATTGGTTCCTACATGTACATCATTAACCGATATTCCCCTTCAATATCTAGCAAACACACTTTTCTCCATGTATTCTATTAGGAAAATTTATTATCCTTCAACAGCTTGCAACAACGAACTTATAAATTTTCCCAAAAAATATGAAAAATATTTTTCCTGCTTATCAAGGTAGTATGTGCCTTGAATGTGAAATACGTAAACTTTGCTCAAAATTTCATCAAGGAATCTGTCAACTATTCTATTTCAAATTCAAGAATAAAAATCAGAGATCAATTTTGCAAATTTTGTTCAAATTTTGGTACTAGAAGAACAGAGTACCCGATATTTACTGATATTTTGAATTCAAAATGGCCACCATCCCTGTGTTAATGCTATGAAGAAAAGTAACATTTTTCAATTGTTAAAAAACTAAGATGGTCAAAGTCTTTCTTTCGGCAAAAGCTTTAAAATGAATAAAAAAGCTTTAAAATGAACCCCTACAAGTGGTAAACTTGAAAAGAATTGTAAAAGTTTGAGAGTCTGAATTTCTGTCCCTGATTCGCATTCTGCCTTAATTGTGATAATAATTACAGTAATATGATGGTTAGTAATAATGAGTTAAAATTTCTTTCCAATGTAAATTAGCTGTTATTGAGTCACCTTTTAATTTGCTCAGTTTGAGAATGAATGAAGATTATGGTTGTTCCTTTTCGCTGGTAACTGTAGTGCTTTTATAACAGTTTGTGGAACAATGGGAATGCTTACTTTAAACATTAAACAATTTTACCAATAAAATGTTTTGTTTTTCACTGTACATTTAGATCCAAATGGAAATGGAATCCAGTCATTCACAATACAGCATTGGGTCCAGGAGTTCAATCATCATGTGAGTAAAATCCTCATGCCGCCCTGAACAGATCACCAGTGTTGTACTTTTACAGCTAAAAATATCTTGTTTTGTTACCGGTAGGTTCCTCAAATCTGTTGTGACATTCTCACAATTGAGTGTACTAAGTAGGGCCGGGGCATCACAGTACAATAAATACCCACAATTCTCTTTGATTTGCATCATTGAAGGTTACTTGTCTGATAACTTTTTTAGTTCTACATAAGCAATAATGTGCAGCATCATTCAGTGAAAGTTTCCAAATAACCATTAAACAATCATTAAAGTCACATTCTATTGGTACTACAAATACCATACTTTTGGGCAGCAACTTATGATAAACTGAAGGGTCATTCTCCGAGAAAACTTAGCATGCAAATTTTTTGTTATTTTCAATGGAAAAAATCAATATCATTGTATTTGGTGCAACTAGTCTCCCTACATTCCACCATATTATTCTGCATGGCTGAAGACATAATCAGTGGAAAATTATACAAAAATGCTATCTCCTCTATCGATCATACATAATTTCCAAATCATTGAAAATAAGAATTGAGTAAGTAGGAGTCATTTTGAGAAAGTTTTCAATCTCGGTCTTTCAAAGTAAAATCCTTGCTTCTGCAAACAGTATACATGTCTGACAAATATGGGTAGAAGTATTTTTGCACAAATTATTCGATTTATACTGAAACAAGGAATCTTTTTATTGTTACCTCATTTATGGTAGGAACCACAATGCCGAGTTTAGAATGCATAGTTATCAAATTTCATGAGAAAAGACTTCATTATCTTGTCCTGTTTGAGTGACATGTAGTTCAAAAGTCACATGGATGTAGGAACGTCATTCTAGCAACATTAACTTTGAATAGAAATGATGTAGGGTGTAAAAGTAAACAAAAATGTAAAACTTTTAATAAAGTGCTTGATCAAGCACTTAGCTTAAGACAACAAAGTGCGTAGGTACAGTATTAGAGCAGTTCCAACAAGCTGGGATTGGAATCGTCATATATGCAAGTTTATGTCTAGTATAAACCAACCCGTACAAAAACAAGGATTTTGGTTATTTTTTGGCTGCACCACTTGGCACACAGTGTGCCTGTCCACTTCATTAAAGTCTTACTTTGATTGTGATAGACTTAAAATGAGTTACCAACATATAGCTGTTTTTTTGCTTAACCTACTGTAATCTGTAAAAACTAATTGCTATGAATAAATTTCCAGCTTAGTCCTCTCTTCCTACTATACAGAGTCATGGTGCTGTCTACTTATATTGTAGAACGGTAACTCACTATATCAAAAAATGTCTATCAGCATAAAATTAAGTGAGAAATGTAACTTGCCTTTCGATATATTCAGTTTCATTTACATAAATCCCAGACATGAACATTCACCATGCCCCTTCTGACTGCCATATGTGAAAAATCCAGTCAAAGTATCAAAAGTTAGGTCTTGTACTGAATAATTGTTAACTTCATCCGGTACACTTACGTGGTGAATCTGCAAACACACATGGCAGATTTGATTGCTTGGTTGTAGCAGCCTTTGTTTCTCTCTTTGATAGCGTGACTTCTTTTGTTGGCTGACGATGTTTGGCTCGTACTACAAGGGGCTCAGGCTGTGTCTCTTTCTTTCCAACAACACCATGTTCTCGTCCTCCAGTGTTACCAGTTTTAGTCACACTTCCCTCTTCCCTCTTGCGAGTGACTGTCTCCATCCTGTTTCCACCTCTCCTCTCTACCTCAGATTTTATTGCTTTACCTGCACAGATATTAAAGCAATAGATGGGAAGCTTTAGGGAGCCGTCATCATTTATGGCCTGGGGGGTTGGAGGAATGTGAGGGGGTCTCTCAAAAAATTGAAAACTTCAAGGGGGTTTGCTAAAATTTGGAGAGGAAGAAGGGGGTTACTAAATTTGTTGTGCGAGATAAATAGAAACACCTCAGACTGCACCATTGAACACATCAATTTCTCAAAATTTTTGATGTGAGAGGGGGGACACCCCTCTCGTGCTGTACCCCCTTGGGGTGTTCTATCATTTTTAATGGTAAAAGGCAAATTGAAATACCTCTCAGATTGCACTAGACTGCACTATTGCACACAACAATTTCACAAAATTTTCACAGGATCTAGGACAAAACTGAACTGTTTTGAATTCATCCTTTATTATCAAAGAAACACATATTTTAATTTACCTCACTTCAATAACCATTTTGACATTCAACCATACCATATTCAGGCTTTTCATTAGAAGCTGGCAGCTAAAGTAATGACACAAGAAGGTCACAGATTTTCCATTCCTGCATATTCATTTGTCTTCAATCTCTGGCAAACTGAGAACTGTTTTTCACAAAATATATTGTCATTGTTGGTTGTTGAATATTGTGACTCAAACACTGATCATGTAAAAATGTAATAAAAATATCAGTGTTTAATATCATTTTCAAACAGTTTTACTGAGTGCAAAATAAATTGAAACACCTCTCGGATTGCATCATTAAACACATCAATTTCTCAAACTTTTTGATATTAGAGGGGGACCCCGTCTCGTGCTCTCCCCCTTGGGGTGTCCTAACAGTTTTACTTAGTAAAAAACAAATTAAGAACACCTCTGAGATTGCACAAGACTGCACCATTGCACACATCAATTTCTCAAAATTTTCCACACAAGATAGGGGACAGCCCCAACTGACACTTTCCCCCTCAGCGTCTCGCGTGTTCTCCCCCTATACTATAAAATTCTGCCCAGTCAGACACCATAGTGAAAACCCTGTCATGATACCCATCCAAATTAAACAATATACTTTATCACATGCACAAGCCAAGTTTGTCGTCTCCGAACAAAAAATACGGGATTTATTCTCTGGTCGTTCTACGTCACGACAACCCGCGTCTATGTCATAAATTTTGGTGTGTCGGACCTTTTTTTGTCGATCTTCGGTGTGCTCGTAAATATGTAAACAAACAACATGGCGGCCGATGTTTCTCTCACGATCAAAAGTAATGAAATCGATATTTTCACAGACTACGACATTACTAATCCGAACAATGTAAACACAAGGGTGTACCGCCTGTATATTCCGAAGGAATTACGTGAATAACTTGCGGAAACAACGAACTCGAAGCTGGTCGCGTATACCGTGGGTTCCGTACGCATTGCAAGCAGGGTCAGGTGCGACGTTTATTGTAGTGGTCGCGCCGTAGAGATTCAGTCGATATTTGTTCCCGAAAAATAGCGTATCTTCGTCTGTGATAAAATTTTTAGGACTATACTATCTTTGAAATAGAGTATAACTTTGCGGAAGGTAGCCTACGTGTAGACCGAGAGCTGTCATTTGCTCCACACACGAACGAACGTGAGC
>LD363765.1:29414-53662 GCA_001465055.1 Ptychodera flava
TACATGTCCCTAGGATGACCTGAGTGAGATAATTTCATACAGTCAGGAAATACTTAATTTTGTATCCATGTCTATAGTAGCTTCAGGGACTTTGGCCCTATGTTTTTTTAATAGCTTTTCCTTTTCCAAAACAAAATACAGAGGCACAACAAAATGAAGGTAAACATGATAGTATTTTTAAAAACAATAGTATTAGTGCTTTGCGAACAATAAAAATTTTACACATCTTTCAGTACTATTTTGGGTTAAGAATTTCTATCTTGTAATTACTTTTTGCACTACATTCCTCCGCATCCTGTATTTGAGCTATAAAATCTTTACTTAAAAATTGCAAAATCAGTCCTCTTAGATCTGAAAATAAGAAAGTTTGCAGACAACACACACTGTGGCTCTTTTTGAATAATGCATCACAGAATTTTGTCGTAACATGCGACATTTCACTGCTCCGTCACACATTTTTGGAATGTATCAGTGCCAGAATGTTGGGGTGGTAGGTCTTTTTGGTGAAAAAGGAACAGGGTTTGTCGTGCGAGTGATGACACTTTTGGTTGGCAATACTTTTAACCACAGTTAGATATGATCAGTGTCAAGCACTGCAGATAGTGGAAGATATATTCCTGAATGCACTGAGGTCATACAAAGACAATGTATCATGACAAGTACTGGTATTTTGTGTACCGTACTATGTTTCAGAGAGAAAATATACCGGTACTAGGATAAGAAATGCACGCTGTCCTTTAATCTGATATGGTGTACCTTAAAATGCTACTTTAACATTGTCTTTTCCAGAGTAATTTTCATCAAAAGTAATTTTGCCCCGGGAAAATAGCCTGTCAGTACAAAGTTGATGTGACAATATTTTACATTCATCATATGATACAGCAGTCAAGTATGACAGTATTGGGTCAGTGATTTATGTATCCGACACATTTAAGATTTATATTTTACAGTCCAATGAAATGTGAGGATCATTTGCAATATATCAAGACCAAAGAAATGACCCCTCACCTAAAAAGGTGAACCCCCTACCTCACCCATGTTACGTGTGTAAACATGCAACGTACACGTTAGTGGACAGTCAGGACTCAAAAAAGGAAATCGCAGAATGTCACTCGGAAGTTTATCACTAACGGGGTTGAGAGTATTTTGCAGAACACAGCGAAGGCTGAAGTCATGACAGGTGTGGCCAGTTTGTTTGTGACCTTTACTGTATCAATTGTGACAAATGTCAACAAACTCCGGGTAGTTCAGGATCTGACATGTCAAGAGTACATTAGCAGAGAGCTTGGTCAGATTTCACGAATGCGGCGATTCTTCTTCTAGCAGAAGTTGAGGGATTGTTCAGGGAGGGAATGGAGAACACACAATATCAACAGGTGTCTGTGGGATTACCGTTTACTATTATTGTCTCATTGATGACCGCTGACGGTGACCATTGAAGTTTTCAGTAAAAGGAGGAAGTATACACAGACAATTTTGTGTGTCACTGGGCTGTAAGTGTTGTATATATGTCTGTACTGTAACTAGAATCAAGCATTCCAGATATTGCATGCATTTCAGTTGACAACCTTCGTTGAACCCTTGCTACTCCCGATTTCCGTATTAATCCTTTGAGCTCTACAGCCAATTTCTGTCACCTTTATGAAATATTCCCAAGTCAAATTTTTGCGATGTTTTGCCAAAATTTTGATCGAAAACTGTAGCAAGAGAAACGAGATGTCCATTTGATCCAAAGTTATCAAACAAATTACCAAAAATTTCATAAAAATAGATAAAATGTTGCACTAAAATTTTGGTGGGAAAAATTACAGCACTCCAAGGGTTAACCTTGTACCCATATTTCATGCAAATTGAAGACAAATTGCAACATTTCTTCACTTCTTGAAACACAAAAGCACAAAAAAGACAAGCTAAGTACTAAACAGATACAAGTTTCTGCTTGTTTGGATAGCAAATTTTATCTGAGATAGAAAGAAATATGGTCATATTTACAGTGCCTCTTATATGGGTCTATTCAAAGATAAGATACCTTTATTGCAATACCTTTACATCTACAGCTCTTACTTCCTGGAGTACCAGATGTCATGTTACAATATGGGTCACAGTACAGGGTATTGCAATGCATATTGGGTAAAAATTTCCACTACGTGTGATTGGTATCGTAAAGTGCTGTGGATACAATCCGGTGCAGACTGTAGTATACTGTACAGTATTCTGTTTGAGGTCACAGGTTAAACTGAAAACGTGTGTTCTTGTTTACATTTGATGCACATCACCGACCTAGCTGGCCACATTGCATCGTCGGTGTGTACAGTAAAACGTGAATTTCTATTTCCAAGCAAGGAGAAGCTGATCAAATAATCTTCCTTCTCTTAGCTCCTTTACTACTATATGATCTTAAATTTGATTGTTAACGTCAACTTGAGAACACTTGTACATAGTTGGTATCGCCTACCAAACTGGTCAAATCAGTGCACTAGAGATGAAAACGTGTTTCCCAGCCTAAAGGAATTAGTTCTTTTACAGGGGCATAAAATTTTACAACTCGGGAAATAAACTCAAGGATGTAAATTAATGCTTCACCTAGGATGTTTGTGAGGAAGGTTATCGTAACCCAGAATGAAACGCCAATGAAAACAATGAAATGTTTGTTTCGTCGTTTGTCAGTAACTCTTACAGTTAGTCTGATTTCAACAAGTAAACTTTCCCTTTCTGCAACTAACAAAATGTCAGTTTCCGGAAAACAGTCAATGATTTGTGTGACGTTTTGTCCACAGTACTTGAGACGAATATTCCTACTTCAGTTTTGCATACGGTAGAATGAAGGCAGACATTAGTCTTGATATACCGGTACCCTGTACACATATTCCCAGAGAAATTGCAGCAATTGTCTATAAAAGGTCAAGAGCCCAGCTCACATTTTGAATGCATGTTCTTACATTTTGTAATGCATAGTTTGAATATTTGAATTACATTATTTGCTTATTTTGAATGCATAGCTTACATATTTGAATATATAATTTGCTTATTTTGAATGCATAGTTTGCATATTTGAATTACATTTTGCTTATTTTGAACACATAGTTGCATATTTGAATTTACATAATTTGCTTATTTTGAATGCACAGTTGCATATTTGAATGCATAATTTGCTTATTTTGAACACATTGTTGCATATTTGAATTACATAATTTGCTTATTTTGAATGCATAGTTGCATATTTGAATATATAATTTGCTTATTTTGAATGCATAGTTGCGTATTTGAATTACATAATTTTGCTTATTTTGAATGCCTGGTTTGCATTTTGGAACACATAATTTGTTTATTCAGAATGCATAGTATGTATACCGGTATTTGAATGCATACTTGCCTTCTTAGGAACACACGCTTGGCATACTCTGCATACCGGTACATATGATATTGCACATATTTTTCATGCATACTTGACATATATTTAAGGTAGGACACAACTCATGACAACATTCTAAAGTTTTTTCCGATTTGAAATTTCTGTTGGTACCAATCAAGTAGGCTTGTAGATAATTTGTACCATGAATCTAGAGAAGAAATTGAAAAGAATTTTCAATTAGAACAGACAAACCACTTTTTTATGAAATATCTACGGTATGCCAGTAGTACGGGGCACATACATGTACTCAAAAACTACAAATTGTCACACTTGTGCAACCAGCAGCAGAATCTGTCACTGTATTTGCCAAAAGTGGTCTTGTTTCAGGCAAAACATGGCGAGATCAGGTCTTGCAGGAAGAGTAGCAGCATATTTTACCATTAACCGTCACCACAATGGTTTTGCCCAAACGCATTGTTTTCAGTGGTGATTGTGGACCTGGTCACAGAAAGTCAGGGGTATTACAGGTGAAAGGCTGGATTTCTATGCCCATATGAACGGAGATTTCATTTAGATTTACGAAGCTGGATAAAAAGTGTTTGGGGTTCTTCAGTCCTTTTCAATGGACTTTCACTGGTTCATTGAGGCAATGTGGAACAGCTTTTAATATTACAACAGTACAACAGTCAGCCCCAAAACAAGTATCCAAAAGCCTTGGGAAGGAGCAACAACTACATATATAACGGTAGTATACCGGTACATTCCGTTCACATTAAGGTAGATCACGTCTCGGGGACAGATATTCGGACTCTCAAACTTTTTCAATTCTTTTCTGATCTACCACTTGTGAGGGTTCATTTTAAAGCTCTCGGTGTAAGAAAACTTTTCACTGGCTTAGTTTTTCAAAAATCAAAAATCTTAATTTTCTCCATAGAGTTCACACAGAGAAGGCAGCCATTTTGAATTTTGAATATTGGTAAATCATGGGTAATTTGTTTCTCTAGTACCAAAATTTGCACGGTGACCCCGATTTTTATTCTTGATTTAGGACGAGAATGGCTGAAAGTTTCATTAAGGAAAGTTTGAGCAAAAGGTTTCGTCTTTCACTTTCAAGTTAAATTAGTTTCCCCTTTAGGTTTGAAATTGATTGCAAAATTCAAACTGTGAGAAGAGGAAATTTTACCATAAAACCGTTAAAATGTTAATGATTGTTTGTAATGTTCATGTACCAGTACTTTGGCAGGATGATTTCATCAGGTGTGAATTCTACTTCCTGATCACAGCAGTGTACCATATACCGGTACCAGGAGAAATACTTCACATCAACAATTGTCAAATTTATAACCTGCTTGACCGGTTCAAAGTACACTTTTAAGTTGCAAATATCTTTTCATTCTGGCTGGTTTTAAAAGTCATAAACAAATCACGGCCAAACCATATACAGTTGAGTGGAAGGCTGTCTGTGGCTGAACCAATCATGTTGACAAGCCCCAACTTATCGTGTGTGTACCGGTATTAGGTCACAATGCAGAATATAGAAAGTCTGTTTTGATTTAAGGTTCATGTCGTTCAATATTTGATTTGTAGAACAGAATTTTATATAAAATATGTGGGATACTAGCCAACAAACCACACCCGGCAACAGTTTGCCACAAGATTTTGACCATATGAAATATACCGTAGGGCACACTGTATGCACAAGTGATAGCGATCTCGTGAAGTGGTTGAAATAAAATGGTATACCCATTGCTGAGATGGTTTTTATGTAACAACAGTATATTTAAATTCTCGTATGAAACATCAAATAATTATTTTTCTCTATCTAAGTGCTCACGAGCTTTCTAAATATTTCATACCTTGGCCAATCAGATCGCTGTATTTGCGCCATCAACATACTGATATGATATACCCTGCTCGTACTACCACATGAGTTAAACCCGGAATTCAAATGGACCACAGTACAGACAATACCACATGGGCAAATGCACGTAGAAATATGTGTATTTCCATATGCATTTGCACGCCTAGTTTTGTCTGTACAGCTATCACCTGATGTTTTGTGCGCACTTGATCCACTGAACACAGTGTGTCAGTTCTATTCTGGAGTAGAACTATTGTTATAACACTTGTTAAGTGAAAGCTAGGCCTGAGTAGCAGGACTGCTATTGAAGCCTAATGAAGGGTTGTTACTAAATATAGAATTGTATTTACAAGACACTTCCTACTTCTGACAAGAATTTGGAATTTTTTTTTGTGAGTGTTTATTGTTTCTCTGAACTTTGTCATCAGATCCTTTGACATGTAATGTCAAAGCTTGCTACCATAACATTGATAACAACAAACTAACAGTTTTCATCTTTCTTGTGTGCATAAATTCTGAAAGTCTCAACAAAATCTCTTATGTTACAAATGGTCCTGTGACGTTATAACATGTACGTACGGTATGTATCAGCCCTATGACACAAGGGTTTTTTATGCAGCATCCAACAGATGTCCTCTATCAATCACATGTTATTACAAACTTGTGCTTGTACATCAATTTGACATTTTTAACCAGTTCTCCTGATTTTCTGAATACAAAGGTCACAGTACGTCTGCCAGCACTGTTGAAAACGCTGTGAAAGAATGAAATCTTGTGGTTTAAGGATGCTAGTTTAAGACTCATTTTCAGAGGTATACTTCAATTACCGTTTGTTGTACTCAGGCCTAAAAGATGATCTCCACTCTCCCATGATGCATTGCTAATGGTATCAAAATGGCAGAGTCCCTTGTAAATCAAAAGCTACACAAGTTGATGAACAATTTTGAAGGTAGATTTTGTGAGAAACAGCTGACATGGTCTGAACGCTCCTGAAAAGTCCCAGAAAAATCCTGGAAAATAAAATTGAATCCTGAAAAATCCTGGGGAATTGATAATCCGCCCACATTCAGTTGTGGTATTGGAAACTGATATTGAAAGTGATTTTTGGAAAATGATTGTATGTTACTAATCGTATCTGGAAAACAGTATTTTAGACCTAAAAATGACCTTGAAAGTCCTTGACTTTTAAGTGACTTTGTGTATATTGACCTTGAAAACAGTATTTTAGACCTAAAAATGACCTTGAAAGTCCTTGACTTTTAAGTGACTTTGTGTATAATGACCTTTAACTGATAAGTGATTAAAATGCTGTACACAGTTTTGCTATTGAGGAAATGCAAAAGTGTAGATTAGTCCCACAATGTGGTATGAGTATAATTTGAAATGCTTAAATGCAATAATGTGAGCATTGTGATCATAATGCATTGAAAGACGTTTTCGTTGCAGGCTAATGGTTTCGTAGCCAACCAATCATGAGTCAGAGATTGGAGAGTGGCATGCCAACTGGTCCTGGACCGCCGTCTTCCATGGATCCCAGGTACAGCATGTACACCACCACTGAGGAAACAGAGGGATATGACGTGCAGTTCGTGCCTGCCCTTGAGCAAAAGTACGAATGCCCTATTTGCCTGATGGCATTGCGTGATCCGATGCAGACGGAGTGTGGACATAGATTCTGCAGGGCATGTATTTATCGCTCTATCAGGTAAAAAACGTGTTAAGACACTTCAAAAATACGAAAATCTGAAGGCGTGAAAAAGGGCCACTGGCCACGGATGTGGCCAGTGGATGATACAATATCCTTATTGTATCAGAATTTTAAAGCCTCCTAGAAGGTTCTTGAAAAGTCCTAGAAAATCTAGTAAGTCCTTTAAAAATTGATAAGCCACCCGTAATGTTCAAACATCACAATATGATCGGCCATAATATTGTAAAAATAGACATAAAATGATATATTAAAATGATATAATGTAAATGTGATACTTCGAAATGGTGTTATTACCGTACCTTTAAAATTGCTGTAAAAGTTATTGAATTTTGTGTGAGTGTATGGAGCATGGGTTAAACTGCGGTACATTTCCTCAGTAGAGATATTGCACACTATGAACAAATTGTAAATTCCTCCAGGATTTTGTTTCAGTCTGTTATTCAGTTAAAGTTGTGCTTTTTCTAAGAAACACACTTTTAAAAAAGACACCCATATCAGTGTTTTGGCTGGCAGCGGTGAGCAGGTAAATGTTACCTGAGTTCCCTCGTCGTTTTACTGGGGTTCCCCCTGGGTATATCTATGCAACTGAATAAGGGGACAGCATCAATGTTACTAGGGTTTGCAAAACACTATTATGAAATACACATTGTACAATCAGTTGTTGACCTTTCAGTTTTTGTTTGTCTTCAATGACAAAAATGATGCGTCATTGCATTCACTTTTAGTCAGTCACTGACCAAACTGACCAACCATCTATCTTTCCGTCACAAAATATCTCATCCACGGATTTGACAACAACTTCTGATGAATTTTCCTCCTTCCACTATCGTACATCATTTTGACATCTGATGCTCCTGAAGAACAATGGACTCAGTCTTCATAACAAAAACAATTAGGTTTCCTTAGGGGGCCTTCATAGCTTTACGACACAGCCTGACCCCTTAAGATTATAGTGATTAGTACAATTGTTTAATGTGGGCCCACTGTTTGTCAGTCTTACCTGACACATTTTAGAATACTTCTAAATACTTCTAAATCTCCCTGATGCTGATATTTTTTATGCAGGGATGCGGGTCCAAAGTGTCCAGTTGATCAATCGCCACTTTCAAAGGAAAAGGTAGGCACAATGATTTTAGTTTCAGGCTTCCTCATCTTATACTTGTATCCTGAATTTACTTGTATCCTGAAAAATACAGATGCAAATCTCCCCTGAGTCACTGCTATTGCCCATGTGCATATGCATTTCAGAACCCATTGCTAAGATCTGCTCTGACGAGTTTCTTTAAGTCTTTGCTGAAGGATTTTACACTGCTACTGTACCAGTATGTGCTCTTCAATTGGTTTTGCGATGGAATCCAATATGGCTCCACACGACTATGTGGTCATGATTTATTTAAATGTAAGCAGGACATAACTCAGACCCGAGACACAGCTAAACTAATTTTTCTTGTTGATGTGTAAAGTTTCTTATTTGACATATCCCTGTTAAAATGTAAAAACACTTTTCTCTTCACATTACATCCATGCATTACCACTTCTGTGCAAATATCTACGTCGTTTCATTCAAAATGAAATGTTTTATATGTAAAGCTTAATTCTCTTCCAACTCTACTGTGAACAAGTCCTTGATATGCCATTGACAATGACTTCCTCATGAAAATCATATCTCTGTTTGCATTTCATCTCAAATAATTTATTAAGGACCTCAATTTATGGCTAATTTTTTTATTGCAGGTTTTTCCAGATAACTTTGCCAAGCGTGAAATTCTAAGTCTGACAGTACACTGTCCAAACTCAGGATGTACTACCACTCTTGAACTTAGGGATTTAGAAGTAAGTGGCTTTGCATTCCAATGCTGGCAGCTGTCTGTTCAAATTTCTTGTAGTGCTAGTTTATACTGTGGAGTTAGTTTAACCCTTTGAGTGCCAAGATCAATTTTTGTCATCTTTCTAAAATTTACACCAGTCTTTTTTTTAAATTTTTGCCGCCAACATTTTGACAAAAACCCATAGCCAATGAAATATGATGTCCATTTGGTCCAAAATTATCAAAAAAATAGACAAAAAATCATAAAAATTAACAAAATGTTGCACTAAAATTTTGGTGGGAAAAATTACAGCATTCAAAGGGTTAACAAAACCAGTACTGTATGACTAAATGACGCAAATATGTACACCAGTTTGGGCTCATAGAAAACATAGGTGTAATGTGAATTCATACCAACACGTTCTTGTTGATTCTTTGAATGTTCCTAGACAATCCCCACACAATTTCGGTTTAATCCCCTGACTTCAAATTCTGGGCACATGGACATCCTGTACTCGTAAACTCATTAATATTCACATCAGCTGAGATGTGCACAGAATAGTATGATTGCTGGTGTCTTGCAATGCATTGCACTGCTCCATTGAATGCCAAGTATGCACTGAGATAGAAAGCCAGTGCTTCCAGGCACAGTGGCCGTGTAGAGTGTTAGAAGAAAAAGAATCATACTTTAAAAACAGAAGTTCCCTTCTATGAAACAAAATGGCACATTTACCTTACAGTCAGATAGTTATACCAGTAATATCAAGAAACACAAAATCTTTCAATGCCGTAATTACTGATCTCCTTCATCCTTTTATTTCTTTTGCTTTTCCAAATAATGAGACTCTTGTTATTGAAAGAAATTACTTTCATTCAGTATTTGTCTTGATACATGGATGAATAGGTAAAAATTTCAAATATTGTACACGAACCACAATTTCCCAAAATACCATCTTTCTAAAGCATTATTAAAATCATCCTTGGTGTTTAATGGTTGACATGTTCTTGCACCAGTGTGCCCCCCAACTTTTAAAACATTACAAAATCCATGTAGTCAGTTTTGGCATGGTTGGAATGTCTTTACATTAGCCCTGTACCATTACCAGTACACACAGTGTTTCACCAAACAAAACCTTCATGAGTCAATGGTACATTAGTTTACCTCAAGAGGGGGGCACTAAGTTTTGCCACATTTTGCAACATTCTTTTTTTTTGTTTCAGAACCATCGAGAAGAGTGTGAGTTTTTCACGCAGAGATGTCCCAATGGCTGTGGTGTAGCCGTCTCAAAACATTCAATGGCGTTGCATTTACAAGCAGAATGCGTTAAGAGAAGTACACTCTGCCAACACTGCCACAGACCTTTTATCTTTGACCAGGCCCAAGTAAGTAATACAAGAATAC
The DNA here is from genome assembly GCA_001465055.1 of Ptychodera flava. Classification (NCBI taxonomy): domain Eukaryota; kingdom Metazoa; phylum Hemichordata; class Enteropneusta; family Ptychoderidae; genus Ptychodera; species Ptychodera flava. The sequence goes on from LD363765.1 coordinate 39,545, forward strand.
TGCCATATTGACTGAAAGATCCATTGCTTAAGGGCGCCCTCTACACTCCCTTCTCGCAACTGCCCCCCCCCCTTTTTTTTTTGAATCAGTCCATCATCCAACAGGCGTTAGCCCAATTACAGGATGAGGTACGCATAACCCACTAACGCCCAATGGAGCACTGAGGAGTAAAGTGCCTTGCCCAAGGGCACAACAAGAGGGGGGAAGTGTACGGGGGGTAGAGAGCGCCCTCGAAAGGCTGATCTTTTAGTCTAACTCCTAAGTTGGTCACATTCTGCCATCTGTACTGTTATGGCACCTACCACCGATAATTAGTTCAGAGTGCCTCATAAGGGCGCCCTCTGAACTATCGAGTTGGCGCATATTCTTTGGATATTTCCTACATTTTCTTTATTCGCTCAGCAGTCTATCAATATAAATAGCAGTTGAGATGCTCTAAGAAAGGAGTTCACCATTGTGAAAAGTCGACTTTTTAGCTGAACGAAAGGTGCAGTGTTATCAAATTATCCCTCTTTCAGTGAAACAACTGTTTGTCGAATGCGATCTCTCATATCTGTAAAATAACAGAAAGTTTCTAATAACTTTTCTAGCTTCACAGAGCTGAGTGTCCGGAATCACCTGTAGTCTGTGAGTACTGTGGAATACAGTTGCCCAGACGGGAAAAGCAGCGACACATTGACAACCAATGCCTCCACGCCTTTGTACCCTGCACGTACAGCAGTGTAGGTTGCGACCATAAGGTAAAAGACTACTCTATCACTTGTGTCAATTACAGATCTGCTTCCCCATGACCTCTCACCTTTAACCCTTTCACCCCCAGTTCCCTGTATACAGGTCCAACTTTACCATAGAAAACAATGGATTTGGGACAAACCATGGTGGTGAAAGGGTTAAAAGCCCCCTCTGATAACAGGAAATGGCTATTAGATTTGCATTCATGCATCTTATCATGAGCCCAATATTCTTAGACTCCAATTTTATTACAAATCATGTCTTTCTTGGCACGATAGTTCTATACACTTAGCAATTGTCATCATCAGGACATGCAAAATTTTGTTTCAAGAATTTTTTTTTCTAAGTCACCAGCATGCGACCTTTTTTCTCAGAATTATTCTTCTTTTCATTTCCATCCATTTGAACGTTTTTTCCTGAATTTTTTCATTTGATTTTTTTTAGCCATCCCTCTAAAGATCTAATGGTCTCTCCCTTGTTTTATTACATGCCTCGATGTGAGTGCAAATTAGTGCACTGATTTGCATAGGAACATCCAGGGAGTTAGCATCCGGTGAACAATGTACTGACCGGTTTCTATGGTTACCTGGTCCATTGAAGCCCATTCGACGTTTTCAACGTCAAAGTAGACGCTAATAACGCTACATGTAAAATATCCATGCGCAAACTTCAATTTTGATTTTCGTATTATCTGTTTAATGCTGGTCGATAATGGCAAAATTGTTTGAAAATGCCCTGCATGTAACTAAATGTCATATAGCGTTGACTGTGAAGAGGCATGTAATAAAAGTATTATTGCCTGAATACATGGGTTTATGTGCCCTCGTAGCAGGAGACAATTTGCCCTCCTGGCGTCAGGCAAATTGTCACCTGCTCTCAGGCACATAAACCCATGTATTCAGGCAATAATATCATACTCCCTGCCAGGTACACGCTTCCTCCTTTATTCGCCGATCAAAACTGATTCAGATTCATTTGCAGAAAACTTTGTTATATTGTTGAGACATTTACATATTTTCCTTTTATGTCGGGAGAATGGTAGTAGCAAAGAATTTATTTACCTGTTGGCTACACTAAGGTACTTCTTGAAAAGCGTTTTCGATCAAAATCTGGATATATTCTCCTGGTATTGCTACTGGCTCACCAGTCACTATACAAACATGTCTGTGACCCCCAGAAATAAAACACCCCTTGCAGGATGATCTATTGATATGCAAATGAGAAGGAAGTTCATTTCAGTGACTGGTACAGAATCTCCACGTCTGCCCTCGGCTCACAAAGGAGACTGATCTTAAGCAGACTCAACACAATTTATTATACACAAGTGCACTTCCTTGTTGATGTGGCATGTTGAAATGAGGATACTGTTTGCAGAGTGGTTCATGAGTACAGGAAAATACTCAGTGCAAAGACCATATTGCCCTATTTTTTTTTGAAATCACCTTTTACTGCTTAACAACCAAATATTTTCATTTCCATGATCAGTGAGTGAGGCATTTTATCAGGGTATAATAAAGTTGACCTTTCTTGCCTTTTTGAAAGTTTATTGAGGTACATCTTTATACACTACAGCAAGTTTTCACGGTGTCAAAATAATGTTGGTTACAATACTGTGTCTACTTTGTGTTCACTGTGTTCATTATCAAAGGTAGGGATTCGCTGAAGTGTGTAATCCTGTATACTGTTCCTTTACAATTTTTCAGCCTTTTATGGGAATCCAGCCAACATAAAAAAAAATGACTGTGAAAGTGGCAAGTTTTGACATTTGCCATTCACTTTGATACATGGACACAAAATGAAACATTAACCTGCTCACCCCCGATTCTCTGTAAACAGGTCCACAATCACCATTGATAACAATGGGTTTGGACCAAACCATGGCGGTGAAAGGGTTAATAGAATGTCCTTGATGTTATTTTATACTTTTCATGATTTGGTTTCTTAAATGAATTCAACCAGGCGCGTTACAAGTTCAAAAGTTAAGTAAGTTACTCGTTGACCTTGTCTACTCTGTGTTTGCAGATGAAAAGAAAAGATTTAGTTGATCACCAGCAAGCTTGTATGGAGGAACATTTGAAACTGGTCACGAAGACCGTAGGAGATTTGAAAATACAGATTGCAGGAAGTGGAAACGACAGAATAGATGCTGGACCACCTCACTCTTGGCACCACTCAACAATGCAACAGCAAATGGGATCTTCTAAGAAACAGTTGCTACGCCGACCGATGAAGTCCTATTGGATGCCAAGTGACCCTGGCTACGAAGGTCACGAAATGTCGGGGGCGTATGGGATAGATTCGCCTCGTAGTGACAGTATGGGATCAGGAGAGTATCATTTCTATCACACGGGACACACGGGGCCGTCGTCCTATCCGCAGGAAAACCGGGATTTGTCACTCCTGCGTGAGAAACTACGACATTACGAGGAACACCGGGTGATTCAGGAGCAGAAAATTCTTGAGCTGCAAACCAAGGTTCAGACCCAGGGGCAAGAAATTCTCAGCTTGAATACCAAAATTCAACGACTTGAAACCATGATTAGCAATGGGGTATTCTATTGGAAAATTGACAGATATTCTGACATACAGCGTAAGGCGAGCACTGGCGAAACTAACGTCATGCACAGCCCGCCATTTTATACTGGTTACTATGGATATAAAATGTGCTTGAGAATTAACCTGAACGGCACGCCGTCAGCCCATGGTTTGTATGTTTCATTATTTGTTCATTTCATGCAAGGCGAGTGGGATGATATGTTACAGTGGCCCTTCTCGGGCAAAATTACTCTTTCGATACTAGACCAGAGCGACAACATGGAGGCCAAACAGCACCTGAGTGAAACGTTGATTGCCAAGCCGTCGCTGGCAGCTTTCCACAGGCCGGTGTCCAATCGCAATCACAAAGGTTTCGGCTACATGGAGTTTGCACCCCTAACCCAGCTGGAAAGTCGAGTGGACCAGTACATTAGGAACAACAGTATCGTTATCAAGGCAACTGTTGATCCAAACTGAAACTCAAAGATGAAAAATGGACAAAGAAAAAGATTGTGATTTTTGTTATCTATTTTTAGAGATTTCAGCAAACATTTTCTGATATGCCTTGTAGGCATGTCTTTGAATTTCAGAGTATCCATACAGCTGACATCTGGTGAAATAAGAAACTGTTCACATACTATACGGTAGTTACACTAGTCCAAAACATCTCTAGCTAATCAATTATAATAAAAGTCATTCTAGTATTTATTACCAATCATAGAGCTTTAGGTAACTTTGATGTTACAACAAATACTTGCGGTAAAAGTTCATATTTTCAATTCTTTTCTCATTCTTAACAAGGCAATCTTCTTGCAGAATTCCTTCAACATTAATAGTGTGAATATATGTGAATTGACCACATACTTAATTTAGATATGTGGAAAATTAAACACAATATTCTCTTCTGTAAGGCAAAAATCATGGTGTAAATCTGTGCAATTTGTAGCAAAGACAAATCCCTTATTTGCAGTCTTTGATCTTGATATAGCTCTCTAATGATACAGAGGTCATGTCTATGTAAGTTACCATATCAATATGCCTTCAGATAGATTTCAAATATGCTTTAATGAAAGTGTCATCTAAGAGGAACGGAAAATGAATGTCTCTGTGTATTGAAGGCATGGGTTCTGAAAGTTTTAATATTATGTGTCCTTGGAACAAAATTGTCCTCTAACATGGTGAGCAATGAAGACTTGTAGTGTTGGACGACATTGTTCTCACCTTTGCCAGCTGTGTGGTTCCTCTGATATATGCAAAGACGAAGAGTAATATTTGTACGTGTTTTAGCTGTACATTAGATGATAGGATATAAGAACAAACAAACAAAAAAAACCATGCAAATAGACACTACATTAATCTTAAGTTTACAGAAGTGATAATTATATGGAGATCTTCTTATTAATATTGGTGAAACTGTACTGTTCCCGACACCCAACCTTTAGCATATCTAGTGTATTTCTTATCTCACAGAATAATCCCAAATCAAAACCCTAGATTAACCTACTCCTCGATCTTTGCATAGAGACACCGTCAACTGTTTATTTGTGTCTCTGTCTGGAAATTCTGATAAAACACAAAATGTCCTGACATCAGCACAATGTGCTTGCTCCCGTTTAACCCTGACAATAAATTTCAGGGACCTTTACGCTTCAAACAATTGCTTTGTTAGAAAAAATTTTAATAGATTTTTTAACGTATTCTTTTTGAGAGCGCTGTAGGTTTGTTTTGAGAAAAAGACTCAATTTGAAAGTTTGTTAAAGTGGGAGATGTGAATGATATTGTGGCTTGAAGACTCAGAATTAAGAATTTGTCAACGAAGTCATCAAAACACAGAAAGTATCAAAAACTGTTTTTAGTGTACACAGATGAATGGAAAGTTTCTCTCCTTATTGCATTTTGGCAATTATTACTTTCCAACTTATTCATTTAAAAACTATCAGCTAACCCGGAATACAGACAAACAGAAAAAAAACGATGGTGCTGTTAACATCTATTACTATAGGCCGTAAAACAAGTACAAATGTGTATACTCGGACATCTTGTCAGGAACTTCTTGTGTCTTTTTAAAAATTTTCCTTAATTATATAATTATCATAGGTTGGAACTTTTTTATGTACTTTCATGTATTAAAATCGCACATCAATATTAATCAAAATTTGTAAATGAGGACCAGACTGCATAGTTAATACCTATAGAGGTTTCTGTTTTCAGAGTGTACACAGAGAATGTACACATAGAATGTTAAAGAGACAAACTAACATGGCCTAGGTCAAACAAGCACCAACACTAACACATCGGGGTCAATTACATAGCCATTTTTCTTTATGATATAGACATTTTAATGATCAACTTTGAAATTATACAACCAAATACAATGTATTTTGATTGTAGTTTTTACATACAGTGTCCATATCAGATGGAAAACCTGTTGAATTTAACGAGTGAAAAAAAATGTTAGCCCTACGGCAGACACCATGTATGACGTAAAGTCAAAGGAACTTATGTATAGTACGTACAAGTAGTTGTTTAACAATATATTGTTGCTTTTGATTGTCATTAAGTGTATAGAACCAAGCATTTCTAAATTTTTGGACTATTTGTCAGGTACAGTGGATTTACCATTGTGCTGTTTTGTAATATATGGCCATGGAAGTCGTATATTTATCATAGCACTACAGCTGACCAATGTCAGACTGTGTGAGTGTTCGGCCATCTTGGATTATCAGTGCTGCATTCTGGGTAATTCTGCCATCTTTGATTTTCAGGGGTGCATAATGGTAATTGCTGTGTGAAGCATACAAAAGCTCTCAGAGAAGAGTGCATTCGGACTTTCATGGTGCTTTATATAAAAAAGACAATAAATGCTCAGAAGGTGTTGACTTTTAGCATAAATAATATTTTGCCTTTTCCATAACATTCAAGAACCATTGTACAAATACCGGTACAGTGTCTGCATTTAAAGTTAGTTGCTCAGACAAAGGTGCTTACCATAACAAGGTGACTAACACAATCAGAAAGAATGAACTTTTGACATAAATAGATTTTGTAGAAGATAGATTTTGGTAGAATGTTTACTTCTGTAATTAAATAAGTAGTGTCAATTCTAAACTTAAAGCAGGAGGCAAAATGTGCAGGAAATTGTTTTTGCTTCTGTTGACCATAACTACATTCTTAAAAGTCAACCTGTACAACTCCTGTATATCATAAATAGATAAATTTGACAGTTTTTTAAAATCATTTTGACTAAAAGGTTATGTTGGAGCCATTTGTTGTTAGCCTTGTGATGCATTTTAACTTTATGCTCACTTTGCAAACAGCTTTTCTTTCCCACTTTCAACAAAGAAGCAGAAAGTGACAAACCCCAAGCAAACAATTGATGCTTCGTTTGATGTCAATTTTTAAGCGTTTTCCTAAGTCACTGCACAATCATCTCACGTATCTCACTTTTAATGATCCAATCTTTTAAGCAGTTTGTAAAGCTGGGTCTTTCATTGGTTGTCATTGACATTGGCTATTCCTCTGGTATCAGTGCTTTGTTTCCTTTTGAAAGTTTTGTCAGTTAATCAATCTTTCTTGGAGATGAAGCTGATAAACAATGTGTACCTTATATATATATATTAGATGACAGAATTTAATTAATGGTTTAATTGGCTTTGCTTTCCCTGAGAGACATACCATGCACACTCTGTTTCTGCGCGATGATTATGCTCTATGAGGCAAGTAACATGCGTTTTCAATTCATCCACATTTCTTTGTTGCTCATCAAATGTGCTACCTAGACTGGCAGTATAATTTGATTTAAGTTTGTCATTTCGACATTTGTCATTTATGGTGTATGACATGATTTGGCTTGAACTACCAGTACCGTATACTAGAGCATGCAGCTAAAAGAAAAATAGTCGCTGTTTTTTTGAGTTACCTTTTTGTCATAAATACCTTGTCAGAATAAACCATGAATTAAGAAATATTCTTTACTGAAATATAGATATTGTGAATAATCCAGTTCCTTAATTATATCCTGCCCCTGACTTCACAGTGTTGATAAATACAGGCACTGTGCAGCCAGTGGTAGAATTCGGTAACCAGCCTGGCCTTATAGAGCCATCAACTCTGCCAGCAGTGTGAGGGCAGTGTTCCTATGATCCACCATTAACTAAGGTGGCATCTTGAGGGCAGTGTTCTTGTGAGACAATTGAATGTGGTCGTAGTGTGAGGGCAGTGTTCTTGTATATGATCATTAACTTTGGCAGCAGTGTGAGGGCAGTGTTTGCTTTGACATGTCTCTGTTCCTTCAGCTTTTGTCCAGCGCAGTATTTTGCCACTTGTATTTTCTTGTCATCTTCTTCATCTGAAGGTAACATGTGGGCAACATACTCTTCTACAGTTTTCCATCCATTCTTTGACATGTCTGCTAGCTTGATCAGATTTTGTCTTTGTTTGATCATCATAATACCTTCCTCCATTTTATCTTTAGCCTGGACATATTTCAAGTCTTCTATTGCTTTATCTGGGCTTTCCATGTGGTTCATTACTTGCTCGTTATGCTTTTATTGCTTCATTGAATTCTTTGTAAATGATGGCTTTTCCACCTACTTCATTGCCCTCATTGCTTCTATCTGATTTGAAGAGTCGGCCACGTGTGCTTCCTGGAGTTCATTTGCCATAACGGAAACCCTCACTGTTACCAGCTTGTCCAAATCTTGCAGCAGTTGGCTTGACACTCTTTCCATAGAGTTGGCAATTCTTTTGTTCACTTCTTCCTCTGGAAGAGCAACAATTGTTTTCACTGTGAAGGCATAAGATGTTGATGGCATCGATGCATTGACACAGTTGTATCACTGTTCTGGATATTGCGAGTTGCCATTGCTGAGGAATATTATGAGCACAAAAAATGATTATGATTTTTATAACTTGGACGTGACCATCTGTAATGCTGAAGTGTCTAGTTAGACTGAATACCTATTTCCAAACTTTCCACTGTCTCCGTAACCCTGCCTACACACACACAATTTATCAATGCCAAGTATCAATTTCTCTCTATACTATTGAATAGAGATAAATTATATTTCTTGTGATTGACCATTAACTTTGGTGGCAGTGTGAGGGCAGTGTTCTTGTGATTGATTATTAATTCTGGCAGCAGTGTGAGGGCAGTGTTCTTGTAAGTCATCATTGATTCTGGTAGCAGCGTGAGGGCAGTATTTTTGTAAATGAACATTAACTTTGGCAACTGTGAGGGCAGTTTCTTGTAAGTCACAGTGGTGGCAGTGTGAGGGCAGTGTTCCTTTAACTTATCATCAACTCTGGAAGCAGTGTGAAGGCACTATTCGTGCAATTGGCTATTTGTCATCAGGACCAGAATGATTACTTTTATTATAAAGACAAGCTTGTATCAACACTGACAACAGTGTGGCCCAGTTGCCATGGTATTAGGTAGCCAGTTTATTATGAAATGGCTTAGGTCCATTTGTCTCAAAAATGTGATGCAACTTGATGGAGTTGACAAACGAGTGTGATTTGGCAAAATAGGATATGACCTTTATTGGTGTTCGAGTACAGTGTTTCCCATTGATGTGGTCCAGTTGGATAGCAAGGCAATTTTGTGTAACTGACTTTATGTTTACACTGAGAGCAAATATACAAGTCAAAACTTGTGTCAGAATGGTTCAATTTCCTGTAATTGGTCAAAGCTACGGTTCTAACTTGGATCTTCTACATGTTGCATATAGGCTCCATCCAGCCGTTCATCTGTCCAACTTGAGCCTAAACAAAGATGTACCTAGACTGTTTTCATTCAAAACTTACAATGGCCCATGACCATTACTGACTTTGGCAATGCAGGTCAAAATTAGTTTTGCAGTGTGATCCAGTTTGGCTGCCTGACAGTGATGGGTGACTTTACCCAGAGGTATTACTCACACATGCTGTGACCAATTTAAGTTACTTTTGGCAAAAGAGGACAATATACTTGAATGAGGAGTGCATTTTGACTGAACTTAACACAAGATACCCTATTCATTTTAGGATTGTTCACATCGCTCACAGACAACCTTTGTTTCAATTGTTTAAAGTATAAGAGGTAGCTTAACGGTGTCATTATAACCTGCATTTTGGATAATAATATGCTAAATTCTAATAAGAAGCTTTGATTGTCACGTAAATGCTCTAACAGATCAATTGCATAAATTATGATCATTTGACCTTTCACCTCTTCCAATTAAAGCAGCACAGGATCCTCTGTATTTTGTAGTTTTTGAGTCTTTTTTTCTTACTTCACTTTTCATGGTAGAAACTGCATTAATATTTTTTTAAGGGCAACTCACTTGATTTTACATTTTTCCTTAAATTTTGCCACACCCCTATTGTTTTCTGTGGCAAAGTTGGACTTCTGTAGTCAAAAAACGAGGGGAAATTTTTAAACATGAATTTCACCAAGCAATGAATAGTATGGAACGGACACAGTGTGTACGTTTGCACACCTTTCCTTAGTTGATGTTTAATTTAAAAAAAACGTGTGTGAATATGTATGAAATTATGACAAGCAGACATAAATATGATTAACAGGTTATTACCTAACAGTGTGAAATGTTATTGAAACTAGAAACATTATTAATGGTAGCCCTGATACCTAAAGGCTTAGAAAAGATATTGAAAGATATTTCTTTACTATTGACCTATGTAAACAAGAGATATAAGCAATTTTTGACTTGCTCTGTTGTTATAAATGTAACAAGTTGCTCTCAAAAAAGTTTCTTATTTAAGTTTTGAAAAGAGAGCTTCATATATTGATGGGAGTTTATAGATAAAACATACTACTAAGAATAACTAAGTGTAAAATTTTGTGAGGGCTTTGCTGCAAGAAAATCAGGTTTTTATAGGTAGAAATGTAGCATTGATAATGTTTGATGACTATTAGCATCTAGCATTCATGTGCCTTGGGCACTTGGAGCTATTTTGAGTAAGTACGAGTATATAAGTATTGTTTTCCTGTTTTAACTTTCCTTGCTTTCAAAAATTAAAAAAATCGCAGGGGGAAACTCAAATGTTGGGACAAATTGACTAATCTACCGCACAGTACTTTCAAAGGCCAAAATATCCCAAGACACTCCAGAGGGCGTTAATTATGTCATTTGTAATAGGTCCAACCGAATTGATTTAAAACTTTCGTAGGAACAAGAATAAAATGGAATGTCAATGTCGCAAGCAATAGAGTCATGTTGGTGGTAACTTTGGTGTGGTTTTATGAGGATGTTTGATGAATTGGAAAAATAATAGAGGGAGATGAGATTGGTTTTTGAAATGTTGTTGTAAAGGGTCAGTAGTTGTAACTTTTGACAATTTTGTAATGTCAACTACAATTTCTCTTTCTACTCCCCAAGGCATGTTGAAATAAACAGTATTCAGCCTGTCATTGTTATTGTTGTTAAGTGAATTTTGGTCCGGACTAGAACTCAAATGTAAACAGTAATTGTGCATTTTACATGTGTAGATCCTGTGTTGACAAGCTATATAGTAGGGGTTGCAACATGCTATGGGGAGTAGAACACAAAACTGTCATTGACAACAAAAAATAGTGAAAAAAATCATCTAAAGTTAAAGCCACTGGCTTTGTAATATGTCTTTGTGATTTGGAATAATGTACATGACTGTTCTGAATGTAGTAGACATAAAATTACAAAGTAGATTCCATGATACTTGCTTTTTTTGTTAACATGAGAACAAATTTACCTTGTCTACACATATACTGAAATACAAATATCCCACCTTTATCCAGCTGTAACAATCATATGAAAACATCGCACACAACATTGAGATAGTGTATCTATGAAATGTTATGAAATATATGAAGGTCTCTTATTATTTCAGATAGAGTACACACCTTCATTCAAAGTTCAGTCTAAATGAGCAACTGTGGTTCTGACTGTTTTTGTGTGAATTTCAATAAGCTGTTTATATACGGATGTTTTCATGAGAAATCAGCCTGAAACAGTAAAATTATAAGTTTAATAGATTACATCAAGCATGTTTGCAGTCTTTGTCATGTGGATGGCTTTCTGTTACATCCATCTGCAGTAACTGATTTCTTCAATGGGCTGTGTTATCGGAATCATCATAGCAAAGATTTGTAAGAAAGTTCAAATCATTAACCATAGAAATCCAGGCTGTGAAGTGCTGGCCTCATTTTGGCAACACTGAAGAAAGTTAGGTCCATACTGAGCAATTTTACAAATCAAGGTTATCTTAGAGGGTTCCTTTTTGAATATTAATAGGAAGACTCCTTAAGTAAACCTGAATGTTTTCATAAGTCAGATTGGGCCTAATATTCTTCAGGTGTGTCATTAATCTAAGTAAAACTTTTGCCAAACGTAAGATTTTCCATAGTTTTGATTTAATCAATAGTTACTGCATAAGTTAAAGATTAAAAGAAACTTCAAAAGACTTGTCAATGATTTGTTTGATTGATAAAATAAAAGTGAAATATCTTCCATGTAAATAAGTCTCAAGATGCAAATTCTGTTAGCTCCCCTAGCAGAAATATTCTGATGATTTGCATTTGTAAGTAGCTATTAAACTCGACAGCCAATATATCAGAAAAATCTCGTACGGAGGCAGTTACAGTCACTGAGTGTCATTAAATTTTATGAATTGTGGCCACAGTGCAGCCGCAAAACAAAAGAAGTAGATAATTGTTCTGATTGGGGGCGTCACTTCCATACTATAGAACCAATGACATAGTGGACCTCCTACACTCTCTGTACTCACACCAGGATATTGGCGGAGTTCCATGATTTCGTTGAGCAACCACAGTCTAGAATTTTTACAATTTATGTGGGTTAAGCAACTTCTCCCCCGCCCCGAAAAAATAATAAAAACACCTATCCTCTTGCCCTGGTTATTGAATAGAGGAAACACTGAAAAAAATCGTTTTACCAGAACACCATGGTGACAAACAGTCAAGATTATTTTATGAGATATCAGCGACAGTGATTAAATCTGATTGGTTGTCTAAATTTGAAGAGATGATTTTTGTTGGTGTTCATTCTATACAATTGCAGCGCAGTCTATTTCACTGCAAATCACAGATCGGATACAACCCAATATGTCACCATTGCATCATAGTTGAAGTCCTTACCTGTGTAAATTTACCAGACTGTGTCTAGATTTTGCAGAGTTCCAAATAAACCGGAGAGATTTCATTACGTACGGACCTCTTATATTTACACTGTTGTAATGACTATTTTTACACAATTGAACTTAAAGCCACATTCATCGTAACTCTTGAAATTTGTTAACATCAAAAAACCGTCCTATTCTCTTCCGGTTTTCTCTGAATCCAACCCTCTGAAGGGATATGGGCTTTTACTGCATTAGGAAACCATTCCTTTGTGAAACATTTTGACTAGAAAATTCAAATTTTAACGGTCATTTTGATTTCCCGCCATTTTCAAAAATCGGTAATATTTCAAACGAAATAGAACATACAATGTCACAGTTGAAAACATTCACCCCTGTGCATTACATTGGACTAGTCTGTGCAGTTTATGTGAAGATTTCAGTGCAGATATGCACAGTATCAATGGTTTTTGCTTTTCCGCATGTGTCTGCAATTTAATGTTTGGGCAAACATTTAATCACAGTGTAATCTTTATCTTGTTCAACATTGCATATATAGTCCCAGTCAAACTTTGGGCATTATTAGACCTGAGGATGATCAATGAAATGCAGAGGTCCAGTCAAAATCAGTACTTTCAGTGTTGATACAGAGCCTAATTCAAGGAAATTCACTGAATATGCAAATGAGCTAATAATCAGTAAGTTAAATACTTACGGAACTTTCAGCATGACTAAACCTAAGTATGACCATTGAATGTCAATGGCTCAATTAAAATTGATTCATTAAAGCCCAACTAGCCGTATCTTTCAGCATTATTTTTATAATTTTACTTTCAAGCTAAAATAAGTTTGTGAGAATGCACTAATTTAGGTGTGTGTATACACTTATTATTAAGTACCCGCTGGGACTGTACCGGTATATGCAATTTTGAAAAAGATAAAATTTTACAATATGATTAAATGTTTGCCTAAACATTAAATCGCAGCCCCATGCGGAAAAGCAAAAACTGTCGATACTTACATATCTGCAATGTAATGGATAGGGGGAATGTTTTTAACTGTGACATTGTATGTTCTCTTTCTGTTGTAATATTACAATGGCGGGAAATCAAAATGACTGTTAAAATTTGAATTTACTTGTCAACTGTTTCACAAAGGAATGGTTTCCTAATGCAGTAAAAGTATCCTGTCAGATTGTAGAATTCAAAGAGAACTGAGAGAGAATAGGAAGATATTTTGAGGTCAACGAATGTCAAGAGTTACAGCTAGTGGGACTTTAATTAAGTATCGATATACGGCCTAATTGCAAATATTCATTGAATATGTAAATGACTATATAATCAGCATCTCACACTCATTAAACTTTCAGCATATCAAGATCTTAGTATGACCAACATATCCCAGAGATTTGATAAAATTCAGTGCATTGAATTTCAAGGACAAAATGTACAGAAATTGGTTAAATATGAGCTTGAAATCTGTAAGCCACGCCCACCAAACTTTTATCCTACCGTTAGTTTTACCCTACAAAAGTATGAGTGCTTGAAAAGTAATAATATGCTTCAAACTACAACGTATATTGGGAACTACCATCTGATTTGGTCGTCGTTGAATAGACTACATCTTACTTTGTCACATTTCCAAAACCATTTTATCTCCTCTTAAATAACGAGTGCAAGGCTATACATTCTGTAACCATATAAATTCTGTGACTTTTCTCGTTTTGCGCCGTTTTGC
>LD363765.1:69685-80643 GCA_001465055.1 Ptychodera flava
TATGTATGTATGTATGTATGTATGTATGTATGTATGTATGTATGTATGTATGTATGTATGTATGTGTGTGAATCTACCTACATGGCTTGAACTACTTTTGACGCCGTTTAAGTTGACAATAATACAAATTTGACAATAATACAATACAACCCTTTTCAGAATTAGAGCGCGAAGCCACTGCAGTGAACTGCAATAAAACTGCTTACACTAATTAGTTTCAGCTGTAGCCGTGGCCACTTTCGTGTTGAACAAGGCTACTTGATAAAGACCAAAAAGTCTGCTTGTACAAAGGCAAAACTAGCTCTGTCTGAGGCTCGAATTGTAAATGAGAGTTTACGATTGGCACCCTGTGTTCAAGATTAAGATACAATGTAACATTACCATGCACTGGTCCATGTACAAATCTTTTTTATTTCAACTTCCCCAGACAAACTGTCTGCATGGGACATACAATGTTGTCGACTTTGCCAGCTGGCTACAGCTGAAACTAATTAGTGTGAGCAGTTTTATTGCAGTTCACTGCAGTGGCTTCGCGCTCTAATTCTGAAAAGGGTTGTAATACAAATAAGAGACCAAAAGAGAAAGGTAGAAAGACATAGACAGTCTCAGAGACACAGACGGGAGGTAGAGAGAGTCTATAGTAGTGATGGATATTGTGTATTTGTGTGTGTTCGCCTCTCTTTAATTGTCTCAGTTAACAAATATTTCCTTTGGATAGATCAAAGATAAGAAAGATGTTTCGAACATCAGGAGTAGAAATTTGGGAAGATACCATCTTCTTTGGCAATTCAATTCACGGAACAATACTCATCACTACAGTATTTGCCTACCCCTTCTCAGAGCAATGCATAATGAGGTCATACCTGTACCTGTTTGGTTACAAACAAGCTAATTAAACTGTCGAATGCTAATCGCTTTGAAAACACTCTAGTTGTTGCTATCACTCCCAAATGCTAAAATTCAAGTTTATAGCAGTTGGACTTCAGACAGTTCCGTTCTACTTACATTGTATCACATAGTTGATTCAAATTATTTTTACGCTGTGGTTGATCTGTATCAAAGTAATATCTAATTAGGACGGAACATATTTGCATTAAATTTATTTGAAGACTCAAAATCAACAGCTTTGTTACCTATGGGAAGTGGGCTTTATTGGTGGGTTCTGTATTCTAAGTAAGATCTATTTAAGATACCACATACTGTACACTAAATTTCGTAAACCATCGCGAAATTGAATAAATACTGATAGTTTTCAATCGGATTCGAACCCACAACATAAATGGTCATGACCATTAATTCATTTTTGATCGTGTCTAAAACCGGGGTCAAATATATGCATGGTCACCCATTCATTCAGTATCTTTCAACAAGTCAAATACAATATAAGAAGTATCTTGTATCAAACAAAATTCATGAAAAATGGCCGACTTTGTCGCTTTGAAATAGATTGTTAAAATATATACACACAGACGGTGATTCCACACCAAATAATGCCCAATGCTACATAATTGTAATCAAAAGCCTGGGGACCGTTACATTTATGACAATTGTTTTTCAGGTTTTTGATGTGTGTGTGTGCCAGCAACGGTTTTGGGGTAAACTTCCCTCTGGGTGTTGAAATACCCACTATTCAGATTGTTGACTTCAACTATACATATGGCAACACTGGCACTTTGTATTGATGAACAAAATACTGGTTCTTTCAAAATGCCATAGGAATTAGACTAAGACTGCGTTTGATGCACGGAACAGAAATACCAGAAAAAGTGTCAAAAGTTTAAAGAGTTACTGAACATGTAATATGCAGAAAGAACAAATGTAATAAAATATCAAAATCTCCTCTTGCAGTGGCATGCAGGGGGTCATCAATTTTTTATCATCTTACTAGGGGGTCATCAAAATTGTTTGAGTGGGTGGAGGTCCTATTATTTTGACGAAAGAGCCGTCTGCCCCCAACTATGATAACTGAACACCCCCTTAGCCTGGATTAAAAAATGTCGCAATATAGAACTTCTGCAAATTCCCCGAAAATTTTAACTTTAAAGTTTTAATGTTGACAGACTTTTAAGCAACAAATCGACAACAACAACATCAACAATTTTCCATTTTTTATTAAAAACCATTAGGCCTACCTGCAGTTCCTTTTGTTTGTCCGTAAAATAAATTGGTAATTCATCGGAAATTGACGGACCGATCGCAGACAACGAAGTAAAGCCCAAAAATAGATTCGGGACTTGACACATTCTGTAATTTATCTTCTTTCTTGCGCAGGGCATTGTTCTGTCTGTCAACTTTGTCAAGTACCTCATTTATACGACAGCATATGATGGCATGTCAGACAATTTCAAAAAGCTTCGTGATCCCCCTTTCATGCGTTGAATCCTTGTTCAAGTTGGAATGGACAAACCGTTCTAGATATTTGATGAACTCTGTGAACTTTGGCCTCTCCTTCGATGCCACCTGTAATGATCATATTGAAATATCCACCAAAAGGCTTTAAATGTTGTTTTTTTGGTTCTTGTTATCAATTTATGATGATGTACAGCTGAACCTGCACAACATCAAATTCAGTAAGTGCATTGGGCTATTACACTCCCCTATAAGAAGCCAAAATATTAGTGTTGTTATGGTGGTTTTACTGTATATCATTTAGAATAACAATAAACAACAATGAGAACATAAATCAAAGCAGGAAAGTAGGCATGTATGCCTAACAAGGTGCACAATAAAACATGGTAAATTTTATTTTTGCTTTATTTAGCAAGAGAACGTTTCTGTGACAACAAAGTGTAAACGCTCCTCCTCTGTGATAAAAAAAATTAAGAGTACCCCGGGATACCATTGGTCAACCATGCCATGAATGAAAGACTAAAATTGATGTGTCTTTGGGACTCTAACTCTTTCTCATGCTCTTTTGTCGCTTACTCTAGAAGGGGTGTGATGTGGTTAATTGCACGATATGACAGCCTACTCTTTTATCTCAACATGTAACAAAGCGCCAGTTGTACCAGTTCTCACAGACTTTGATCAAGCGCTAGCGTTTTGATAACTTTATGTAGCGAATTGCACATACTTATTTATGGGTAAGCTGTTTATTATGCCTCATAAAATACAGTACAATCGAGCCGCGTTGGACCAGAGAGAAAACGTATTGTTCTCCGAATTTTACTAACAAAGCAAGGGGACGGACAGGGAGAGCATATTTTAGTGGTATGACTCGGCAAGTTCCCCAGTGATGATAGGTGATACTGAATACCTGGTTAAATTGACAAATTAGAACAATTAGAATTTTTGTTTGACCTCTCCCCAGGACAGGTCTTCAGAATATGACCCGTCCTGAATTCCTCCGGCCCACCCCTATTAATCAATGGAAGCTCCCACAGGGGAATTTTCATCGCCTTGTTTTTTGTGAAAATCGAAAATTTAATTTTTCCTCTATAATAGTACATGTATATATAGGATAGCCGCATTTTTGAATTCAAGTATTGGTAATTTGAATCTCTAGTATAAAACTTTGTAATGCAATACCTGATTTTTTTCTTAGTTTCGAAAGAAAATGGTTTACTGTTTCCTTGAGGAAAGTTCGAGAAAAAAGTCCTTCAGTCTCAAAGTGCGTACTACATGCAATACAGTCCGTCCATTTACATGTACAATGGTTCTACAATGGTACATAGAGGCACCTCGAAACATTATATTTGAGTAGTGCTAACGATTATTGATGGTGAGATAACTGCACAACTGGATTTTCTGTAGTATTCACACTCCTAGGGGCGTGATATTCACTTACAGTATATATGACTCTACAGAATTTACCGCGACACAAAGCAATGAAATGAGATCCACAAACATGGTTCTCACAACGTCATTGCATTAAGTGAAATCATTTTGCAGAAGTCTAGTTCCTTTCGTTTTATTGATATCAAATGAAAGACACTACTGTACCTTTCTCACACACTGTCTTAGACTGTCGCATTTGAAAACATTGAGTTTCCATGCATTTGTTTTCAAATTCGAATTTGGAATATTTGAGTGTTTATTTTAAGAAACTTTGTATAACCGAGGTTTCTATATTCCATGTAAAGATTTCATAGGTGTAAGGGTTGGGGTTTTGACAGAGTTAGATATATATTTTAACACTGATATTGTGACTGTCGTTGCAATGACAACTTTTGCAGGTAGCAGGAAACGGTTGCCAAATAGTTCACTGCAATTTTCCGACATTTAAACTTACAACGTTGACCGTCCTAACCACAATACATGTAGGCGAAAACTTGAATTATGCATGTCAAATACATTTGCGAGAACGACTTACTTGAAATTTAATGCAGAATGCATTGTGAATTTTTTTGAATCAACGCAAAACAAAACCAAATATGATTTAACAAAACAGAATAAAATTGCGTCACACCTTGATGTGGAACAATAGATCCATAAAATTCGGAAAAAGACTCACTGAATAACTCAACATGTATTTTATCCCTGTCAATTGTTGCCCATGCTCCTGTCATGTATTGTCCACACAACTCATAAGCTTTCTCTTTATGACTTTGCTCCATACTTCTGCTTTTCTTTTTTGTAGCTTTTACGCACTGAGAAAACTTTGAGGATTGTATGTTTTGTTAATAACTAACGTAAAATTATATGCATATACGCAGAATTTATTTGCGCATTTGCCTCGCCCTAAACATAAACAAGGGCAGGATTATTTTAATTTTTTAACAATAGATAGTGCAAAAGATCTAGTTCTGAATATCATTCAATCATGTTGAGCATTTACCTTTTTATAGAACAAATATCGGTAACATGTCAACATTTTCTAAATACTCTAAATTGAGAATATGTTACAATTGTTTTAAACAAACGTTAAACAACGTCATGGCAATATGGCAGCTGGGCAGCGTCTCGAAAAGTTACATCTGATTGGTAGATATGTCAATATTTACAGAAACTTTAGATGTCTGAAACTATGGCTATTTTGTAAGTAGAGCTATTGTTCACCATATTCTAGTAAATACGTACATTCGTATCAACTGTCAAACAATTATATAGATATAGCAAGTTTGTACGGTAAAATGAATGACTGGTTAGTATCTATCAGTAAACTTTGAAACCTCTCGTTAATCAAAGCGTGTGGAAGGAGGACTTTGCCCGGTTACAAGCCACTTGAAAATATTCGAGGAGCGCGGCATTGCTAATTACCAGCATTTAGTATGCATGGTTTCTATAGCTATGGCTAATATTGATCATGTTCCAATCACGTGAAAAGCTAACTTCAAAAGTTTAACTATTTCTATGAAAACGAAACGACAAAAACATGTATCAGCTTGCTATTTATCCTATTTACCATCACTCGTATTTGTTAGTCCATGTAAAGTAGAAATTGATAAGTCGTATTGCATATACTGTGACAGGAAGTGACGATCACAACCCGTAGGAGTATGACATCTACAGAAATATCCATTGTGCAGATATCTCGTCAATAACTGTTGGCACTCTTCAAAGAAAGAAACAAATATAATATTTCGAGGTATCTAGACATACAGGTGTTGACACACTTTAAATGGGCACGTACACCGAAACCAAAACATACACGGTTGTATATTTTAAGTTTAATTTGGAGATAAAGGGCAAAGTATCATGTAATGAAACGTCAATTGTCTGTAAATAACTCAAATGCTAGCGACAAAAGTCATGTCCCCACAAAACAAACCAGAAATGAACAAAGCCGAACCAAATTGCGACATACTTTGATCTGGAAAAATAGGTCCATAAAAGTCGGGAAATTACTTACCAGAAGAATTCAAATTGGATTTTAAGCTTGGCATGTATTGTGGACACAACTGATGAGCTTCCTCTCTATAATTTTGCTCCATATTTTCGAAAATGCTCTTCTTTTCTTATTCGCAGTTTACGAAATGAGATAACTTGAAGAATTCTGTCTAATCATTAATAAATAACTTACAATGATTTGCACGCTAGGTATCGATTTTGCGCACTTGCCTAGCCCTGAACATGTAAAGGGGCGTGACCCGTTCAATCTTTTACAATGGCAACTGCAGCAAAAAATAGTCTTGATGCCTATTTTATCATATCAAGCAATTATTGTTGTCTTTTATGAACAGAAAGCCATTAACATTTGACAGTTTTCTTAATTATTTTTTGCATTAATTAACAATATGTCAAAACATTTGTTTGTCGCCAAACATCGGAATAAGGTCATGTGCACACCACTGCAGATGAGCAGGGTCTCGAAAATTCATATCTGATTGTAGATTGTTATTATTTACAGCAACTTAAGGAGTCTTAAACCAGGGCTATTGTGTACATTATTGGCTGTTTGGAAATGACAAAATAATAACAATGGGTTTCACTCAACAAATCGGCTAAAAGTTTCCAAGAGGCTGCTCATAAGCCTGAATACCACTAGCTTCACGAAAGAGCAACGTTTTACATCATACTGATAGTTCACTAACTGACATGAAACGCTGACGTTTGTCGGGGAACCGCCGACAGGGACGGGTGGCCGTTGACCAAGTTTTAGGGGAGACCGTTTCTACCTTGGGTTCCAGGCAACAGTCGCTTGCGCAAACATGACAACATGATTCAATACGAACAGGGTAAAACTAGATCCCGTAAATCAACTTTTTGAAGTCAAATTTGACACAGACAGTTTTTCCTGTGTAGGCGCATAAGTATGCCACGTAACGTGGAGGAACTTGCCCTAAGAATTGTTGAAAAAATATTCTCTTCTCTTATTTTGCAATTCAACTCAAATTAAATGTATCCTTCATTTTTTGAAGCACGGGTAAACTTGCTTCTTTGTCACAGAGAGCCGCCATTATTTACGGAAGGGGGCGAGGGCGGAAGAATTTGTTCACGTGTTCCGAAAATTTCAGTAATCAATCGCGAGCAACATAGTCATCATTTGACCGAAAGTGAACCGGAACTATTTGCACCATTAAGAAATTATGCATTAAAAAAATTGATAAACCGCACAACAATGATTTAAATATATTAATGCGCCATTTGACGATGAAAATCGGTCTAATTTTTAACGGATTTTCTTCTAATATGGAAATAAAGCAAATAATTGTCATTTGTACGTAAACGCAAAACTTTGAAGAGAAAATTATGTAAGAGAGGCATGTAATAAAAACATAGCCCAAACGAGGGACTATGTATCCTCGGGGTTGGAGACAATTTGACCTCATTACGTCGGGCAAATGGTCACCTACCCTCGTACTCATAGTCCCATGTTAAGGCTACAATGTACATTATTTATCTATTTTTTATTACATGCCTCGTATATCGAACGTCACTCACTCCGTAGGATTCAATGATAACTCGTCGATGACGTTGCAGGCCCCATAGTTATCATTGGACTGAAAGTGAACCGGAACTACTTTCAACTTGACAACTTTTGGATGTAAAATTTTGAATTTGTAACATGTTTGCAGAGGAAATCTGGTTTTTTGAAAATTTTGCTTAAAGAATTAAGAAACCGCATAACAGTGGTTTAAATATATCAGTGCACCATTGGTTAGAGCGAAACAAAAATAACAGATGAGTGTCCTGATTGGGGGCGTCATTTATATAGGTTGCACAATAGATGGTGGCGCGCCCCTCCACTATGGTAACAAGTGCTCGCAGCGTTGCCTGGATAGTCTATTGGAGGCTGAAGGCCCGGATTGTGAGGCTAAAGGCCGAACCTCGGTAGTAGTATAAAGAATGGAAGGTTTGGCACTACAAAACCGCGAGAAGTCCTAAACCAAGAAAATAAAATATCCACCCTCAATAAAGTAACATTGGCTGGTCGAAAATAACTACAGAAGTTGAGGCTCTTTACTCAGGTAACTGCAATTGACTGATATATGCCAAATTTAGGCAAAAATTCACCGTCAGGCATGTCTCCGCACTTACGTTGCCAGTCCGTCATTGGGGAGTGTACTTTCACGCCCATAATCCTTTCAACTTGAGTAATGAAATCAAAGTGTACGACCAAGGTCGACACTGTGTACCGAAAGGGAAACGTTAGCAACGTGATCTAGAAGCAAATAACACTCTCACAAACTTCCAGTATGTCTAGATCTAAGAATGACCAAGATGCCTTTGAAATCCGATCAAATTCGGTGCATTCAGTGTTTGATATATGGCCAAATTATAGAAGTCAGTAAATATGCAAATGAACAAATCAAGGCATGTCATACTCATCAAACTTCAAATCGCAGTGTAACCAATGTACCTTAGGAGTCTGATCAAATTCAGTTCATTCACATAGGTAAATAGCTAAATGACAAACCCATTAACAATGCAAATGAGCTTATAATGGGCATGCAGTACTCGCCGAACTTTCAGAATAACGAAATCTGAGTATGAGCCGTATAACTTAAAATCCGGTGTATTTCGTTTTAATAAATAGCCGGAAATTTGCGAATGAGATGATTATCAGAATGTTGTGCTCATCAAACTGAGAGCATGACCAAACCTAAGTATGGTCAGTGAATATCAGAGGTCCATTGAATATCACATTTAGTATTTATATAGGCCCTATAGCTTAACTACAGTAATTCATTAAATATCAGCTAATAATCAGTATGTTATGCTTGTCACTCTATGGGCATTGCTTGACCAACATATCATCAATATGCCTCAGCGGTCATGTCAAAATTAGTGCATTCAGTTTGATATAAAGTATTATTATATAAATTCAATAAATATGCAAATGAGTTAATAATCAGTATGTCATGACTCTCAAACTTTGAGCACAACCAAACATAAGTATGATCGATGAATAACAGAGGTCAAGAGAAAATCAGTGCATTCAGTCTAATGACAGAAATTCATTAAATATACTAAAATAGCAAATAATTAATAGTCATGCTCATCAAACTTTGAGCATAAGTCGATCTAAGTAGAAGAAATATCCTTCAGAGGTCCAATCAAAACCGGTGCATTTGGTACAGCCTGATTACAGAAATTCATTAAATATGCAAATGAGCGAATAATCAGTGTGTCACACATCAAACTTTCATCATGACTAAACCTAAGTATGATAATGAATGTCGGGTGTTCGGTTAAAATCGATCGATTCACTTTTGATATATTACTTTTTTATTTTGATTTGACTTGATTTATTGGCAAATTACTCAGTACAAAGGGAAAAAGCACAAAAAAGACCCAAAGAAACAACATTTAAAAATCACTGAAAACACTTGCCTAGGATTGCACAAGAAAGTTAAAAATTGTTTCAATTGTGGTCCTGAAATTAAAATAAACAAAAAAGACAAGTTATGTTAAGTAATAAACTAGCTGTAAATACAAAACTTCAAAAGACCAAAAACAAGACAAGTAACAGGCATACATTACACACCCAAACACATTACAATACAAAGAACAAGAAGAACAACCTCAGCCTTCGATTTTTGAGTATAGGTAAATGTAACCTTCTTCTAGAAAGCCAGGCCTGCAGACAATGACTTCATTTACGAATACTAAATGGAATATCGTTCCACAATTTAGCAGCTGAAATCAGGTATGAATGTTGTCCATGAGAACCCAAGGCTGGCGAATGAAAAGAACATAAACTTATGTGGTGTGATATGACTGACAATTTACTGTTAAATTAAAATATCCCGAGAAATACTTAGGGGCTTGATTACTGACCGCCTTGTATACATGATTTAATTTAAGATGGTCTACCCTTTATTCAACAGGCCTAGTTTTGGAAATACTTGAACAGTTGGTCATGTAGCACCTTTTCAATAACCTGAGGTATAACACTCAATGTTCTCCTTGACACATGTCGGTAATTACTGTCGCCTGATTTACTGTCCTTTTTGTGTAATGGGAAATTTCCCTAATAACATTAAATTCATTAAATGCGTAAATGAGCACATAACAAGCATACAATGAGCAATCACTGAAAAAATTTAGGGCGCATTAAATTATCGGAAAGCCCTCATATCGATCGTAAATATATTTACGGCGGCAACAAGTCTTTAGATCGAAAAGTTTTCCATGGTAACAAGAGCAAGGCTAGATTTTCTCATATGTAACCATATTCTATGAATTTCCTCCCATTTAATGCAGTTTTGCCTTAAGAGAATCTCCCCTCTTTCGCTTTGTTTTACGGCCCATCTTGACACTGTCTGCCGTTTTGCGTTTTGCGGGAAGATAATCGCCGCCATCTTGCTCCCTTTTAAAGCCCGCCCTCACACTGTCTTGTAACTTCTGTTTGATGTCCATATAGATCTTCAGTCTTGTCAATGCATAGTCCTGAAAAGAAAATTGCTGAAGAAAATGAATTAACCTTTAATTTGCTATGTCAGAATTTCAGAAACCCTCTAATCCAGCATGTGACTGATCCACTAAAGGCAGTGAGATTATGAAAACATGACATGTACATACAGATACAGTATATGATGATTGAAAAGTAAGGAATACCTTGTGGAAATTGCAGATGCGTTTTAACCGACCGACTCACAAGAAATCAGAATTGGTGACGGGATTTCCCCTGTTAAACAATCGACCATAGGGCCCAGAAGAAGTGACAGAATATACTCAGTCTGTGAGAAAAATTGAAGACATTAGGATGATAAAACTGACGTTTTACGTAGGCGTACATTTAGTACTTGACGACAAAATCTACTTGTTTGGTTGGTTGGTTGGTTGGTTGGTTGAAGTACACAAATCTCTGTTGTGCTATTTTTACCATGCTGAGTATGTGTATAGCGCAAGAACAAGAGCATTTAATTTAAGGACAGGCCACATAACAAGTTGTATTTTATACAGTCATCCAATGTAGAGAGGCCACTATGTTTGTATAAATTTCTTTATCGCAAAACATGCTCTTGTAAAAAAGCAAGCAACTGACTCAATAACTAGTCCATTGTAGGTCTTAAGATTAAAAAGGACAATGTCCCTAACTTTGATCATAATAATTTAAATACTTTTGTTTG